>JAABKJ010003955.1:0-25092 GCA_011634705.1 Andricus grossulariae
CCAGATTTCAAAACCGCCTTTCAATACCCCATTTTCTATGTTTCTACATTCGCGACCCTTTTTCTTCGTCTCAGGTATACATAAAATATCTAGTTTCCTTACGTGAATAGTTTCTCGTAGTTCTCTTATCTTAAGATCATTCACATGGTTAATTTAAATCATGTAAAAAATGTAGGAATTCAATTAAGTATTAAATTTTGGAAATAATTTTATAATTTTATCATAACAGACAAATCAGTCGCTTCTGTTCACTGAAACTCAGTCATTTCAAGTGACTGTTTGATGCACTCAGCAATATTGACTGAGTCATAAGTTTAAACGACTGTTTTGTCAGTAATAATGGCTGATTTTTCAGTCAGAGTATGGTTGTAAATGGAAAAAATTGTAGTTCAAACAGGAAAATACTCAAAAATAAAATTAATTTTAATTTTCGTAATTTGTAATTTTAGTTTTTGAAACAGCCAACTGCAAACTCGATTCAAGGATTTTCATATCTTTGAATTAACTATGTATAGTAGTGAGTTTTATATGTCGTACAAAATTTAAACTTCAAGTACAAATTTTTGGTTGGGAAGAAATACGGAGAAATTAACAGTGCTGCCGGATGGGTAGCCCGGAATGCGGAAACTTAAAGTCCTTCTCCCTAAAGCCATTTTTATAAATAATTAATCCAGAAAAGATTCTTGATATGGCCCAGTTTTAAAACTTGCAAATGTTTGAAAATTATTTCCCATATTAATTCCACTTATTTTCATTTCAAAATGTAAAATTAATTATACATTTTAAACCTGTGTCAACATTAATCCTATTTCCTTAGTGCGATATTCACAGTTCCGACATTCTTAATTCAGCTATATAATATTTTTGTTTTAATTGATTCATTTATGTTATTCATTAATAACAATACTTGCAGCAAATTTAGCTGCAAATCGCTGCTTTAATAATTTTGCCAATATCGTTGGTTAGTTTCTATCAATATTTGTAGCGAAATCAAGAATAAATACCGATCGTTTACGGATCCTTTTTTTTCGTGTATATTTTTACATTTGTAATTAATTTTTTTTTGTCAATTCTTTCAGGTATTATCTAGCAACATCGGAAAAGGATCCTGCTCAGCAGCACTTGTATCGAGTATCATTATTGGATCGGCGTCGAAAATCAAAGTGTCTGAGCTGCAACGCGAAAGGAAAGTCAGACGGAGTTCGATGTCTCTACAATCAGGCCCGGTTCTCACCCGATAATTCGTATTACGTCCTCACCTGCGCAGGTCCTGGAGTACCGGATATTTCTATCTGTGACAAAGTAAGTCTCTCTCGATCAGATCATCGACATATCATGAGGAAGTCTTTTGAATCGGAAGTGCGCCAGATTCAAAAGAAGCAAAAAGTGGAAGAAAGACGTGCCTCGACTTCCAGGATGAAATAGGATTTCCATCTCATATCGTCTCGGCGAGAAAAATGAGATTTCATCTTCTATCATGCTGCCAATGACATACTTAATTCTCACACTCCTCTGTTTTCCAATGTGGCTCCAAACCCTGTTCAAAAACTACGTCAGGCTATTTTGAAAACTTTTTCCACCCCACGCCATTCTTCGTCACAGATCATCACGCAAAGCTTGAACTCCCCAGGGTGACGTCACAAATACTAACACTCTCCCCACTACTTCATGTCAAAATTTGTTCTTCGATTTTATTTGATAAACTCCTAAAATAAAACACAGAAGATACAAACGTAATATTTTAACAGACTTCACAGTCCAAAATTCTCACCATCGAAACAGAGTAAAAAATGTAATTTTTCAAGAAAATAGGGGAATAATAGAGGAAGAAATTCTTTTGAATAATATTCATGTATGGGTACCATATTGAATTCAATATGAAACGCTTGAAATTTCATATCGTAATATATTGCATTTTCAACAAAATAGTTGAATATTTATAAAAGAAAAGATTAATTTTCTACCAAAAGAGATGAATTTTCAAGGAAAGAGTCAAGTTTTCAATATGAAAAGTCGAATGTTTTAGAAAACAGTTAAATTTTAAACCGGAAAAGATTAATATCAACCAAGAAAGGTAATTTTTCAATCAAATAGTTGAATTTTCAACAACAACAACGTTAATTTTAGATCAAACAGTTGCATTCACAACCAAATATTTTAGTTTTCAAGCAAAAGCGACCAATTTTCAACAAATTAGTTGAATTTTTCACTACATATTTGAATTCTCAAGCTACAATGGTGAATGTTCCACCAAATGGTCGAATTTTTGTACAACCAAGATTCAATTTTAACCAGAAACAGTTGCATTCTTAAAGAAATAATTTAACTTTCAAGCAAATAAGTTTTTCTCAGCCTACAAAGATGAATTTTCATTCAAATGGTCGACTTTTTAGATGAAAAAGATTAAACTTCAACTATAAACAGTTGCATTTTTAAACAAATAGTTGTAACTTCAAGCCAAAAGGACAAATTCTATAGAAGGCAGTTGAATTTTCCACCAAGAAATATGAATTTTCAACTCAGCTTTTCTATCATAAAAGATTAAATTTAATCAAGAGGAACGTATTTTATGTCCAAAAAGACGATTTTTTAACGAACAGTAGAGGTTTCGAGAAAATATGACCTTTTAACAAAATCGTTGAAATTTCAATAACACAGTTGAATTTTTAACCAAGCAGTTGAATTTTCAAGACAACAAGACGAATTTTTTAGGAGATAGTTCAATTTTCAATTCATAAAGACGCGTTTTTTATCTAAAAAGACAAATGTTCGACAAAACAGATGAATTTACAACCAAAAATGATGACTTTCTAACAAAATAGTTGAATTAAAACAAAAATTAAATTAAGTTCAATTAAAAAACACGAATTTTCAACAAAATAGTTGAATCCTCAATTCAAATAGATTAATTTTTAACTCAACAGTTGCACTATAAACCGAAAATGTTAAGTTTCTACCAAAGGAGATAAATTTTCAACCAATAAAGATTTTGCATTCATGAGAGAAAAAAAATTTCAACCAAAATAGTAGAATCATTAGAATCATTAACTCAAAAAGACGAATTGTCAGCAAAACAGTTTTATTTTTGGCCCAAAAAGATGAATTTTCTACAAGGCAGTATAATTTTCAACTTGAAAATATGAATTTTTTACAAAAAGAAAGATGAATTTTCTACAAGAGAATTGAATTTTCAACATAAAAGATCATTTTCAACCATATTGTTGAATTTTAACTTAAAAATTATCAATTTCCAACTAAGTTAAATGTACCGTTCAACAAATAGATTTTCAAATACAACAAAAAACGGATTTTCAACAAAATAGTTAAACTTTCAACCGAAGAGATGGATCTTCAATTAATAAAATTAATGTTTAATAAAGTAGTTCAACTTTCAACTCAGTAGTTACATTTTTAACCGGAAAAGATGAATTCTCAATGAAAAATTTAATAGTTGAATTTTCAAAAAAAAAGGACGATCAATTTCCAACGAAAAATGGAATATTGAAACTTTCAGTTATGTAAAAAATTAATTTTTAACTAAAAAGAAAACGAATTTACAACAAAATATATCAATATTCAATCAAATAGTAGGATGTTTAACCAAAAGAGATTAATTCTTAACAAAGAATATAATAGTAGACTTTTCAATTAAAAAGAATTAACTTTTAAGGAAAAATAGTTTGATATTCTTGTTATGTTCTTTTAATTCAGATCGCATTTAATCGGAAAGAACAAGGAAAAGGGTAAGTTGCTTGAAAACAGTGGAAAAAAGAGGAATTCTTTAAAAAATGGTTGGGAGGAAAATAGGGGAAAGAATGTCAAAATGTCTTATTATACAGAGTGTTCGCTCGCCGGGAAACCCCGGGCGTTAACAAGAAATACAAATTCGAGCCGGGAATAGTATTTAAGTGCGAAAACATTTCTCTCTAGACTAGTAGATGAAAAATCCGTCACTCCGTCGACAAAAAATTTTTCTTTTTAACATTTTTTAAGTAGTCGGGAGGCAGATTTGGTATTTTTAACATTCAGATGAAAGGAAGGGCCCTTTTATGTTCAATTTTGTACTGAATTGGAGGAGGGCCTTGTTTGATTTACATCATTTTAATTGATGTGAGTTAAAAGGGATTAGTTTTAATTTGGAGCACTGAAAATAAAATCGTAATTTTTATATTTGAAACCAGAATATAAAATAACCAAAAACTGAAACAGTGAAAAATTTGGTGAACCGGGAAATGACCGGGAATTTTTTCCCTTGATTAAAACCACCACCTTGCTAGATATCTTTTATAAAAAATTATATGTGCATACTCAACAAGCTCTATGGTTTTGAATTCCCTGTTGACATCCTAATCATAAAATTATAGTGCTGATCAGAGTAATATAGGTCGCTCGAGTACCGTATTTTGAAATAAGGATTCGCTTCCCGTGATGAAATGAAAGGGACTCAAGAGATACAGGTACCCACTTAGAAGTCCAAGAGCGACCTCTCGACGTTTCAGAGACTCGGTGAGTGGTTTTGGCCTCTCTTGAAAAAGAGTTAAGTCCGATCGATCGCTCGTTAATAATATTCTCTTTTATCACTCCTTGGAAACCGAGAGCACGCTCGACTATGTGCCCGACGTGTAATCGGCTTCTCTGGAAGTGAGAAACCACTGAGAAAAATGGACGAATCCAGTTCCTGCCGTTTCAACTTGGATTCCATGCTTAAGGCGACTCCAAAGAAAAAGAGGAAAATTTTATGGAACGTCTGATTTTTTCTTAATATCAATAAATCATGTCTGCATATTCCAGCGTAAAAATTGTTATTGTGATGAGATAAAGTTTTTTTTCCAATTTTATATGAAAAAGGCTGGTTGTTAGGAATAATTGAATACTGGTTCGATTAATTACAAATTCCGACGATGCTATATATATCTTGCTCTTGCGAGATGGATGCTGTAAGCTGTCATTCTTGGGTCGCTCCGTGTTGTGAGATGTGGCCATATGTGTGATTTACTACGGTTCTACGGGAACCTGTGTCACTTTTCTGGATGGCAGTCACTGCGGTGGTTGTTTAACCAATCTTTATATATATGTAAACCTTGTTGATTACTCCAGCAACCATTTTTACGAATCAACTGAGAAATAAACGAAGCTTGATTTTTCTTCATCCATTTTCCTTAATTTAAACACTCCTTCTTTAAAAATAAAGAAAAAATCCTTCGCTTTCTCCAAGAATATTCTCCAATATATCATTACTGCTCTGGCTCGTATGGAACGTGAAAATGTAGTCACGTAGAAACGTGTTCATGGCTCGATCGTTATGACCCGTGGAACCGAGAAAGGGGCTGCAAGGTTGAAGGGATGTCGCACCACGAAATAAAATTTGCAATCCGATTCGACGTTACAACCCCTTGCCGACCCTGGGACCTGGATGATGATGTTTATATTCGTATAGCGAATCGCGGCTTCCACCCGGATATGTAACAGGTGCTTCACGATAAAATCGTGCCACATGAAATTCATATGTCTACACAGATGGCAACCACAATTCCCCTTCTACCTCCTCCATTTGTATTCTCTTCTTTCCTCTGATAATTTCACCTTCGGCAATTCAAAATCATGATTCTCGTATTGTTCATATATGTATTGGCAGTATTTATATTGGTAGAGGCACGTCCTAAGCTCTAACGTCACGCAATCAGCATCAATCAACCTCCTCTCTCGCCGTCACCTACTCTCGCCACTTCCTCTCTACACCTATATCACTCACTGCACTGATCCACCTTTCTCTTCAATCACCCATTTCCCTTTCCCTCTGAGTCATCCCCATGAGCCCCTCTTCTTCATCTTCCCTTCCCTGTTACCCTATCTCATCCTCTATCCATATATCACTTATTCCCGTCTCCCCTGTCCACTTTCCTTTCTCTTTGACCTGTCCTTCTCAGTCATCTACAACTCCCCTGTTCCATTACTCCTCGGCCTCTCTTTTTTCACTGTCCTGCTCAGCCGCATCACCACCTTCTCCTTAACTCTTCCTTCCCTATCTCTTCCTCATCCAATTTTTCGCTCTCTATCCTTATAGCGCCCGTTCCCCTCTACCTTCTTTTATTCCCTTCCATTCACCCCTCTCAGTCATCCGTCACACTACTTTTTCATTTCCCCATAGCCTCGCTTTATTCATCTTCCCGCTTTACTTTACAGCCTCTTCTCCTTAGCTCCTCCCTCCCTGTTTTCCTATTTTCACCCCTCAGCATCTTCCCCTGTATCGCTCACGCCCCTTTCCCCTCCATATACCCCTCTCAGTCATCCTCCACTTCCCTTTTTCATTCCCGCTTAGCCTCTCTTTCTTTATCTCTCCCTTCAACTTATTTGTCATAACCTCCTCCTTAGCTTATATCTCCCTATTTCCCTCATCCCCCTCACCCCCTTTCATATTTTCTCTAACCTTCTTCCCCTATACCTCTTATCACCCAATCCCTTCTTCTTCCTCTCATTTCCTCCTCCTCTACCACGTACCTTTCTTCCTCCTCTGATGCATTCGCCCCTCTTTTCATATCCCCGCACCCTCTCAGCACCTATCCTCAATTAGTCCTTTCCCTTCTCCGTCATATTTCTGCACTTTACCATCATTCCTTTGCATATTTGACTAAAAAAGTACAACGTAAGCTGACGTGCGTGTTCAGATTCAAAAATCATTTTTTTTTCTTATAAAATGAATCATCCTAATGCTGGTGTACTTATGATTTATTTTCTTGTAGAACAACCTTTGATATGACTGACGATTATTTGCTAAATATAATGTTTTATTTTTTTTAAAGAACTCAACTAAACTCTTTTCTTGGGAAGACAACTATGAGGTAGCCGATCAACTGGCTGAAAAATCGCTCCCTGTTGTGAAGAGACTCTCAGTTCCGGTTCCTGGTGGCTTCGAAGCTCAAGTTCGTTTGTTGATCCCACCTGATGTTGATATGTCCGGTTCAACAAAATATCCGATGGTTGTCTATGTGTAAGTATTGATTGAATTCGTACTTACCTTCCTTCTTAAATTAGTTTTGCCTTAAGGTAGTTGTCGTGCCAAAAATCTGAAAACAATAATTTTTTTATGATTTGTAGAGTCAACATAATATTACTGATGATGTGATTTCAAATAAAAAACATTATTTTTGAGGGACAAATGGTTAAATCATGTTTTTTCTTTCATAATAAATGACTGATAATATTATTTCAATTGTTTAAATCATAGAAAACTTTTTTTGCAGACACATGATTTTTGGCACGACAACTCCCTTAAGAGTATCTAATCTTCGATATTTCAGCTTCAAAATTATAATAATAATATTATTTCAACATATATTTCGTGCTTCTTAACTCCGATCACAGGGAAAAGCAATATTTAAAATTTTAAGTCAAGTCCAATTTGTCTGGATTTAAGCAAAATTGAGCTGAATTTAAGACACAGTTCCGAAATTACGATAATGAGGTCTCAAATTTGGATCAATTTAGCTTCAATCCAGATAAAAATTTTAATGTGTAAAAATTTTAAATATTCTTTTTCGCTGTAGTCCCTTCAATATTAAATAGGAAATGATTTTTATTTTTAATGAGTTCAGTTCACAGGCGCTTGAGCTTAGAACTTTAAAAATTCAATCCTTTACACTTTTAGTTCAAAGGATTCGTTCACAGTCGGTTTCGTTTGACAGATAAATCTGAAACCAAAAGGAAATGAACCAAAATAGCAACCAAAATGAGACAAAAGAGAATTAGAATGGAACTATGTTCATGTTATAGTTTCACACTTGAAGCATTCTCATTTTGAGAAAAAAAACCGTTGAAAGATATTGTAAGAGTAATGTGTTTGATTACAGGATATTATTCTCCATTTTTGATGATTATTAGAATGAACCTTCCTTATGAGTTTTTAATGGCACTAAGTTTCCAAATACTCATAACAATTCAAAAAACTTCTCACTTTCGACTTTAATTCATTATCCCTTTTAATTCTTCTCTTCCAAAGAGAAATTCGAGAGTTTCTTCTACCAAAAATATACTTTACACTTTACAGTAAGCACGATTGATCATTATAGCGCCTGGCATGCCCCGGCAAAAAGGATTGTTGCTTTTAGCAGCGCGGATGGAGAAAAAGCCGAAGTTGGAAGTTCAGAAGCTTCCACTTAAGTGCTTCCATTGAAAACACGCGGTCGTCATAAAACACATGTGTGTACGCACATATACGTACTATCGTTTTATTCTAACCCAGTCACATGTCTTTCAAAACAGGGAAAGTAGCGAAAAATAGGGTGAATGGGGTGAATAGGGTGGAGGGTGGAAATGTTGCTTTATGCATCCGAAGCTGAACTAGGTATCTATATTTCGCATATGTGTGCTACATATGTGGTTATATATAAAAACTGGAACGTAGTCATTGGATATTGAACCAAGTATGTGCTGATTGATGTATAGCTTCGCTACCGAGAGCATCGTACTCGTATTTTTCAAAGGCCTCGTAACGACGCGACACTTCGCTACGTGCGAAACTTGTTCTATCTATTTCCATCTTATACAATCTGCATTTCTCCCATATTCATATATTTGATATTAAAAAATAAATTATAACTCTCTTAAAAGAGTACTTAAACCTGCTACACCTTAGGGGCCGTCTGTTAACTATATGTTACCAATTCGGGGGGGGGGGGGCGGGCTGAAAACTACGAACTATGACAAATCTTTAAAAAGTTTTCAGACTTCACATTCTTTCTCCTATTACCCTCTTCATCCCTTTTTCAAAGAATTATTTTTTCCCCTGTTATAAAGAAACTTCCCCTTTTTCCTTTTTTTCACCTAAATTCGAACCCAATAAGAAAATCCTACTATTTTTGATTGAAAGTAATTTTTTTGGTTTGAAAGTCTCCTATTATATTTTTGGTTTGAAATTCATCTCGTTTGTTTAAACATTCTACCACTTGGTTTGAAATTTAATTATTATGCTGAAAATGCAAATATCTTGTTAAAAAGTCTTTTTTCATGGTGAAAACTTCAACTACTTGGTTGAAAGTTTAACTACTTCGCTAAAAATTCATTTTTTTATTGATGATTCATCTCTGATTGAAAATGTAGGTATTGGAAATTAATTTTTTTTTACTGAAATAGTATATTCCAGGAGATATTGCGGAGATCGATTTTCCTTTGTTCGCGAACCGAATTCATTTTGTTCAAAATAGTCGACGATTATGACGTGCGATTATGACAGAAATGGAAAGAGAGAGGGAACGATCGCGTGACAATAGAGAGATTCTGCTTTCAACCAATCACGAGCCGTTTTATTTCTTTTCATCCCGCTACGTCATCCTTTTCCTCCCTAGGGAGGAAAAGAAAACTTGGCTGCATTCAGCTACTTTCGCGTCGCTCTTCAGTTACTGAAAATTGATCTTTCGATGAAGGTATGATGAAAATTTAACTAATCCATTCTTGGTTGAAAATTTAACTTTTTTGGTAAAAAATACCACTATTGGGTTGAAAATGTATATTTTTCAGCTGAAAATTCAACTGTTTGGTGGAAGAATAATGTATTTTGTTAAAATTCTTATTTTTGGTAGAAAATTGATCTTCTTGTTTACAAATTTATCCTTCTTGGTTAAAAACGCTACTGTTTTGTTGAAAATTAATCTGTTTTGTTTGAGAATTCAACTAGTT
The DNA here is from genome assembly GCA_011634705.1 of Andricus grossulariae. NCBI lineage: Eukaryota > Metazoa > Arthropoda > Insecta > Hymenoptera > Cynipidae > Andricus > Andricus grossulariae. The sequence continues at coordinate 9,673 of JAABKJ010003955.1, forward strand.
TGTTAAAAATTCATATTGTTTGGTTGAATTCAACTGTTTTCGATTTCAAATTAAGAGTTTTTTTTGGGTGAAGATTTAACGTTTTAGTTGACTATTCAACTATTTTGTTGTAAATTAACTTTTTTGTTGAAAGTTTATATATTCCGGTTGAAAATTCAACTATTCTCCATAAAACTCGTCTTTTTCACTTGAAAATTCAACAGTTTGGTAGAAAATTAAACTATTAGGTTGAATATTCATATTTTTGGTTTAAAATTCAACTATTTTGGCAAAAAATTCAACTACATGGTAAAAAATTAAACTATTTGAAAATTTGGTAGAAAATGAACTTTTTGATTGAAAAATCATTATTTTCGATTGTAAATTCAACTGCTTTGTACATAATTCGTATTCTTTGCTTCCATATTCAACAGTTTTGTTGAAAATTCAAGTAATTTGTTAAAAATTCATTGTAAAAATTTGTTCAAAATGCGTTTTTTCAGATTCTTCTCTTTGGTTACAAAGTGTCCTATTTTGTTAAAAAATTCCTTTTTTATTAAAAATTATTTGTTCTATCCGAAAATATAACGATTCCATTTTTTGTTGAAAACTTACATTTTTTAATTGAAAATTCAACTATTCGGTTAAAAATGTGTCTCTTGCTTGAAAGTTTAACTATTTGCTTGTAAATGCCACTGTTCGATGTAAAATTAATTTTTTGGTAAGTTAAAATTTCAACTGCTTGGTTGAAAAGTCATCTTTCTTGTTTGAAAATTCATCTTTTCGGGTTAACAAATCAAATGTTTTCTAAAACATTCGACTTTTCAGCTATAAAACTCAACACTTTTGTTGAAAATTCAAATAATTTGTTAAAAATCCGATATATTTCGAATTGAAATCTTAAGCGTTTCATATTTCATTCAATAATGCACCTTATACATTAATTTTATTTAAAAGAATTATAAATACAAAACTACGGTCGTCAACGAGGGGGCCGGGAGGGACGAAAAAATAGCCCAAAATTGTTCATGTATTTTATGGACGGCTGCTTAACGTTTTCCTGACCCCAAATTCATAGATGAAATTAAGTTCAGCCAAAGGTTTGGCTGTGTTTCAGACGTCACTACCTGAATTTCAATAAGTTGCCCATTGGGTATCAGTATTCATGAATTTTTTTAACTCTTCCCCTCAATATCCTTTTTTTTTTTGTGAAGAAGTTATATATTTCCTACTTTTTACTTTATTTTTTAAAAACGATTTGAAGTTCCCAATTGGTCGTTTTATGTGCATACAATGTTTCAGTTGTTGATTTTTTAACGTATAAATTTAAAGATTAAAAATTCTCTCAATAGTTGGAATTGCTTTAATTTTATTGGAAAATATGCCCGAAATTCCACAAAACAAAAATCGTGTTAAGGTTTTTATTTACCTTGAAATATAAAAATGCGTAGTTTTCAAGCAGTCAAAACTCTAAAATGATGTCTTCAAAGAAATATATACATATAATTTTACCAATATGATAAAATTAAACAAACTTATACCTCAGAATGAAAAGATGTTCGAATTTCCAAAAAAGTGAAAAACGTAAAAATTATTGTAGTTTAAAGGTCACTATATAGTGAGTAAAAAAGGCCGTGGCTACGTGTACTGAAATATTTTGGTATCAATAGAAGATTTTTATAATATGTTCAGATACTCCCTTAAAAAAATGTTTTACTTCAATTTAATTTAACTGAAAAAAGGTACAAGAGAGTAAATTATTATCTATGACGACGAAATGCTTTGACAACTGTGGCATTTTTATTTGTCGGGACATATACATTAAAAATGTCCCATTGAAAATAATACACTTTCTCGAACCTTTTTGGAATTTATACATTTACTCGTCACCATGTATACATTTTTGTAATTTTATGGGATTATTCTCGATCTACGGCAGGTGAAGTTCTGCGTATATATTTTCATAGCAAAGAAAAATTAGGAATCATTTCAGAGCTATTCTTAAAACTAAAAATTTGTATTAAAAACTGAAAAAATAATTTTTTAACCTAAAACGACCTAGCGGGAAGTTTATAGTTTTTTAAAAATAAATTGCAAAGTAAGAAATCATTTCGTCATAAGAAGGAAGAAATTTTGGGTTTTTTGTTTAGGGTTTGCAACATTTCGAAGGAATCTAAAATGATGAAAAATAAGCAATTAACAGTATAAAAACAAGTCTTTTTTTTATGTCACCTTATCAGTCTGGAAATAAATACAATTTTTATTCATAGTCTAGCCAACGCGTATTTTTTCACAGTGTTTAACTTTTTCCACTTAAAAAATAATTTTGATTTATTTTACTTCTTTATTTTAAATTTGCTTTAATTTCAGTTTCATTGTTACATTAGACAAACATTTTTATCTAGAAACATATTTATATAAGACCATATTAAGCAAACTAATATTTGATAATTCTATTCTAATTTATTCGCCCTTTGGTTTGCCTAACTCCCAGAGTAATGGAGATTTTTATGGGGAGAGAAAATCCTGATGCTTATTGAACGTTCTTTCAGGATTTTCTTATCTGCATTTCAACGAAATTCTTACTTTCTCGAGTGAGGGGAGAAAGCGAAAACTTAAAACGAAAGTGCGAACACATTATTTATCACTCCCCTCTTCCAAATTTTGATCTCGGCATAATTTGTCTATCACGTTACAAATTCCTTTTCTTAAAAAATAAAACGAAGGTATTTTACATTCATGTTTTATTTTTTGTATAAAATGCATATTAGAAAGGAATGTCCACAAATGAAAACGCGGAATATAAATGAATGAATTATTTTAGGTAGAAAAAAAAGATTTCGTAACAGATTGATCTGTTTTTTACTCACCCGTATCCTATCGGATTTTCCTCGTAAAAAGTAATTGAACTCGATGCTTTGGTGATTCAACGCATTGGAAACTCTTTTTAATTACTTTTTTTCTGCTCGTTTATTGCATCATATAACCGGCCCCGCATTGTTTTTAGTAACATTTGTTTTTCAAATCACAGTGAACAATCCAGCAATCAATTGGAAAATCGATTTTCTGTCTAGGAGTTAACTTTCTATTTAGTTGCACTGTCAACATTTCCACGTGATAATAGTGTAAGGCAAATAATGAATTTTATGCAATAGAACTTCTCTGATCCAAATGAGAAAAACCTGGAAATAAGTAATTTTTATTAGCCCTATTTTTTACCGTGTTAATAATATAAAGAAATATTTTAATGAAAAATAGTCAGTAAAACGTATTTTGTCACTGAATCTAATCAGTAAGGATTTTCATTGGAAATCAGTGAAACCACACTGATTCAAATTTAGAGTGTGTCATATTGAATTCGATATGAAACACATAAGATTTTAAGTCGACATGTATTGCATTTACAACAAAGTTCTTGAATTTACTACCAAAAAAGATAACTTTTCTACAAGACGACGTGAATTTTCTAAGAAAGAGTTAAGCTTTCAAGCTATAAAGTCGAATTTTTTTAGAAAACAGTTGACTTGTAAACCCATAAAGACGAATTTTCAACCCAGAAAGATGATTTTTCCACAAAATAGTTAAATTTTCAAATCATAAAAGAATTAATTTTAGACTAAATAGTTGCATTTTAAACCAAATAGCTTAATTTTCCACTTTCAAATGCGAATTTTGAACCAAGTGGTCGAATTTTTTAACAAAAAATCATTAACTTCAATCATAAGCAATTGCATTTTTAACCAATCAGTCGAATCTTCAAGCCAAACAGACGAATTTTTTACAAAAAAAGTTGTATTTTCAACTGAAATGATGACTCTTCAAACAAAATTCATTTTTAACCAAGAATTTCACCTTCAACCAAGTAGTTGAACTTGCAACCAAAAAATATTTTAATTTTGAACAAAAAATAGTCAAATTTAAACAAAAGGATTACTTTTCAACAAATAATGAAATAGTTGATATTTCAACGCAATAATAGTTTAATTTCGCGTTAAAAACATCAGAATTCAACCAGGAAAGATTTTTCAGTCAAGGAAGAAAACAAATGTCAACCAATTTGTTGTATGTTCAAACCAAAAAGGAGAATTCTCCAGATACGAGTTAAGAGAGAGAGATAGAATTATCAGGCAGATAATTAAATTTCAAACTAAAAACGATCAATTTTCAACCAATAAAATTAATATTTAACAAGGCAGATCAACTTTCAACCACGTAGTTATTTTTTCGACGAAAAAAGATGAATTTTCAATGAAAAATTTAATAGTTGAATTTTCAACTAAAAACGATCAATTTTGAGCTAAAAATGGATCAGTTGAATTTTCAGTTTAAAAAAATTAATTTTCAACTTAAAAAACATATTTTCAACAAAAAAGCTTAATATTCTACCAAATAATAGAATTTTTAATCAAAAGAGTTGAATTCTGATCAAAAAATATGATACTAGACTTTTCAATTAAAAAGAATTAACTTTTAAAGAAAAAAAAGTTGGATTTTCGATTGGGTTAATTCAATTCGCATTTAAGAGAAAAAACGAGAAAGGGGGTAATTTCTTGAAAGCAGGCGAAAAAAGAGGAATTCTTTGAAAAAAGGGGGGAAAGAGGGGGATAGGGATAAGACTGTGAAGCCCGTATTCAGATGTTTTGCTTGTAAAGAAAAATTACTAATTTTCATTTTTTCAAGCATTTCAAAAAAATTGTATTCAAATTTCTGTTTTCCATGTTCTGCGTTAACCCCCCACCCCACAACACAATTCGACACAAAACCTGCCCCCCCCCCTCTGACAGTGCGACTAATTATTGAGCGGCCCCTCAAATAAAATTTAGAGTTACAATTTAAAAAAAATTATAGAGCTTAACTTATAAATATTATAAATTTTACAACATTATAAAATTCTTTTGTTTTATTTTTTTCAAGACAATTAAATACAATTTGTGATAAAAATCCCAGTGTATGTTATTACAGTATTCTGCATTACCAACACTTTGTCCAAGAGGGACAGAGGGTTGCGCACCGTTTTAGTTTTACCATTGGATTTCAATGCCAGCCCAGACGGCTGTTTCAGTACAAACTTTCAAAATTCGCGGTAAGGCGGCGTTTGATTTCCTTTCTCGCAATCAACCTGAAGTGTTCAATAATATACATTTGACGAATAACATCTTTACGTTAGGCATGGTCTGGGTGTACTCAGATCATGTTCAATGCCGATGCGGTTGTATGTAGGGCTTGACTAGCATGTCAATCCTGCATCAACCATTACCAACAATTTTTGCAAGGCTTGTGATTTCCGCATTTAATTTTTAATTGGTGCGCACAAGCCAATATCTTCAATATAAACTAATTTGTTCATACGATATTTTTCATAACATAATTTTGCAATTTTGGATTTTTTCGGAATTTTGTAATTTTTTGTAATTTATTGAAATTTATCCGTCATTTATGGTATCTTTGGTGATTGGCAACTTCAGCCGAAGCGAATGTGACATGACATCACATCTTACACCACCAAGTACCACTCTTAATTTTCGGGTTTTCCATATTTAACGAACCAAGTCTTAGCTGCCTAGAACAAAAACCGCGAAAAAAATTCAAATTAAAAAGAATCACCCCAGACAACTTTCCAAGACTCTATTTAATATATCTATCTTCTTAGTAATATTCCAGAACCTCTAGGAACTACTCATATAATATTTAATGAACGAAGTCTCAACTGCTTTCAGCTAAAGCTGCAAAAAAATTGGAAATACAGAATAATTACCTCAAATAACTTTTCAAGACTCTAGTTATTGTATATATCCTCACAGTAATATTAAGCAACTCCTAGAAACTACCCCTATCACATTTAACGAACCAAGTCTCAGCTGCATTCAACTAAAGGCACAAAAAAAAATTTGTAATGAAAAATAATCATCACAAACAACTTTCCAAGTCTCTAGTTGATATATCTACCCTCACAGTAATATTTCACAACCCCTAGGAACTGCCCCTATATATTCAACGACTCAAGTCTGAGCTACTTTCAACTAAAACGCAAACAACATTTTTAATTAAAAATAATCAACACCCACCACTTTTTAAGTCTCTAGTTGATATATCTACCCTCAAATTAATATTCTAAGACCCCAGAAAACTAACCCTATCATATTTAAGGAATCAAATAATAGCTCTCTTCAACCAAAACAGACAAAAAATTTCACATTAAAAAAATTCACCTAAGGCAACTTTCCAAAACTCTAGTTAATATGTCTATCTCCATAGTGATATTCCACATCCCCTTGGAATTACCCTAATCATATTGAACGAACCAAGTCTCAGCTACCTATAACTAAAACCGCCAAAAAATTTTGAATTAAAAATAGTCACCACAGATAACTTTTCAAAACACCAGTTGATATAGCTATCTCTACAGTAATATTCAACAACCTTTCGGATTCACCTCTATCACATTTAACGAACCCCGCCTCAGATTCAAAGGATTGTGGAATGTTACTGTGGAGATGCCTGTATTAACTAGGGTCTTGGAAAGTTGCCTAAGGTAATTATTTTTTATTTGAATTTTTTAAAAGGATTTTCGTAGAAGGCAGCTGAGACTTGGTTCGTTAAATCTGATAGGGGTGGTTCCTAGCGGTTGCGTAAGTTTGCTCTGGAGACAGGTATATCAACTGGTGTCTTGGAAAGATGTCTGTGGTGATCATTTTTAATTTTTTTGGCGGTTTTAGTTAAAGACAGCTGAGACTTAGTTCGTTAAATATGATAGGGTTAGTTCCTAGGAGTCGTGGAATATTACTGTAGAGATAGATATATTAACTAGAGTTTTGCAAATTTGTTCTGGATGATTATTTTTAATTTGAAAGATTTGTTGCGGCTTTAGTTGAAGGCAGCTGAGTCTTGGCTCTTTAAATGTGATAGGGGTAGCTCCTAGGGTTCGTGGAATATTACTGTGGATATAGGTATATTAACTAAAGTTTTGGAAATTCTTGTGAGCTGATTATTTTTAATTTGAAATTTTTTGGCGGTTTTAGGGGTTGTGGAATATTACTGTGAGAGTACATATATCAACTGGAGACTGGGAAACTTGGTTTGTTAAATGTGATAGGGTTATTTCCTATGGGTTGTGTAATTTTACTGTTGATATAGGTATATCAACTGGTGTATTGGAAAGTTGTCGGTGGTAACTATTTTTTATATGAATTTTTTTAGGCGTTTTTAGATGAAGGCAACTGAGACGTGTTTCATTCAATGTGATGGGGGTAGTTTCTAGTGGTTGTGTAATATCACTGAGGAGACAGGTTTATTAACTAGAGTCTTGAAAAATTGACTGAGGTAAGTATTTTTTATTTGAAATTTGACTTGCGGTTTTAGTTGAAGGCAGTTGAGGCTTGGTTCCTCGAATGTAATAGGGGTAGTTCCTAGGGGTTGTGAAATATTACTGTGGGAATAGATATGTTAACTGGAGTCTGGAAAAATTATCTGTGTTATTTATTTTTTACTTGAAATTTTTTGGCGGTTTTAGTTGAAGGCAGCTGGCACTTGGTTTGCTAAATGTGATAGGGTTTGTTCCTAGGGGTCGTATAATTGTACTGTTAATATAGGTATATCAACTGGTGTCTTGGAAAGTTTCCTGTGGTGATTATTTTTAATTTTAATTTTTAACGGTTTTATTTGAAGGTAGCTGATACTTGATTCATTAAATGTGATAGGGGTAGTTTCTAGGGGTTCTGAAATATTTCTGTGAGGGTAGATATAATAGCTAGAGTTTCGCAAAGTTGTCCGTAATTACTATTTTTGATTTGAATTTTTTTAGCGGTTTTAGATAAAGGCAGCTGAGACTTGGTTCGTTCAATGTGATAGGGGTAGTTCCTAGGGGTTGTGTGATATTACTAAGGCAATATGTATATTAACTAGAGTCTTGAAAACTTTTTTGAGATGATTATTTTTTATTTTAATTTCTTTGGCGGTTTTAGTTGGAGGTAGCTAAGACTTTTTTCGTTAAATATAATAGGGGTGGTTCCTAGCGGTCGTGAAATATTACCGTGGAGATAGATATATTAACTAGAGTTTTGCAAAGTTGTTCGTGATGACTATTTATAATTTGAAATTCTTTTGGCGACTTAAGTTGAACGCAGCTGAGTTTTGGTTCGTTAAGTGTAATAGGGGTAGTTGCTAAGGCTTGTGTAATATTGCTGTGAGGATAGATACCTCAATTAGTGACTTGGAAAGTTTTGTGTTGTGATTATTTTTAATCAAAATTCTTTTTTGCCGTTTGATTTTAAGGTAGCTGAGACTTGATTCGTTAAATGTAATACGGGTGGTTGGTCATCACATTGTAAAATGTTAAAACCTTCGTATCGTGGACAGTTTTTAAAGTTTGCAGGAAATTTTGCGTCATACTGCCCCCCCCATGCCATCTTTGTTAAATAGCTAGTGCTTTAAACTTCGATTTGCCTGATGAGAGGAGCTCTGGCGTGCCCCCCCCCCCCCGTAACACGTGCTATAACTCCTAGAGTTTCATGGCGCAAAATTTTGTATTGATGGCGCATACGAGCGCATTTGCGGCGCGATCCAGTGGGCTATGGAAAACAGGAAAATTAAGACTGGGGGGGGGGGCTGGTGTATTGACCTCTCCATCTGAAAGTATTTTTACTCGTAGACCTCGCGTTGCGCCATAAGAAGTTTCATTTTAAAAAGTTGTAATTTCCTGTAATTTTTGTTATAATGTATTGAATTTGTTTGTTGGTTCCTGTAAAAATAGTTTTAGGTTTTTGTACTTTTTTGTAGAAATTTTCCACCAGATATATTTAAAGTAAAAATAAATTAGTTTTAAAGTATATTTTCAAAGCAAGCTTTTATTAATTTCTAATTTTTTAAGTCGAAAAACTAAAAATTGTTAAATTTTGGTGGATTCAACCAAAATTGTACACTGTATTAAAAGTATACCAAAATTTAAACCTTAATTCTTGTTTAATATTAAAACTGTCCAACTTTTAAATTGTCGAATTCGTTTATTTTCAGTTCTGAAAAAAATGGGTTTTTACGTTGATGACTTTTTCGAGTTCTGAAGACAATGGTTTGAAACCTTTTGGAAAATCTCCTTTGTAGATTAAAAGTAAAATATCATTCAGGAAAGAGCCAAGCAGTTTCATATTTCTCCAAGAAATCCAAAAAATAAAAAATCTGCAATAATCACGTTCAATAAATGATTCTATTCTCGTTCTATTGAAACCACGTATAATAATGTAAAAACGCAAAAAATAGTTCTCAAATTGCCAAAAATTACCATTTCAAATAAAAGAATCTTTATAAACATCTATAATTTATTAATTAAAGAAAATCTATTTTACATATTATAATTTCAATATTAATTATAGCAATTATAAATTTTTACTATACTAATATCTCAAATTAATCCACTGTTAAATATTAACATTAATCAACAATCAGTGAAAATCATTTCAATAATTAAAATCTATTAATATTTAACATTTATAAAATCTTTTATATATTTACTGTTTTTCAATATGATACATATCTTCCTATATTGTTTCATCCTGAAATTTGATTTGAACAAAAAACAAGTAATAGAAAAAACAAAATATATTCTTTTATTATTTTTGTGTGTTTTTGTTGTTGTTATTTTTTGAAAATACAAAAGTTTTTGTAAAAAATATATAAAATTGAGTATAAAGTGATAATTCCGTAGAAAAACCGAAACGTTGAAAAAAAATCTGTTATTGAAAGAAATAATTTTGATTATTTGTTATTTTTTGACAAAAATAGAAATGTTTTTTCATCTCCCCCGACTAGTATTTTACTTTTTAAATAGAAAAAATGTTTTTCAAATCTTTTAAAACCATTTACTCCAAAATTTGGAAAAGTCATAAAAGTGAACAATTACCAAAAAATGTTTCAATTTTGAGTTAAAATTGAAGCCAACCGATTTTGAATATTTCAATCTAAAATTATTCTATATTTTGTACGCCTTTAATTTAAAATAGTTTTGAACGTTTTTAATTCAATGCAGCTTAATTAATTAATCCAAATGATTATACGTGTTTTCAGTTAAAAATTATTTCGTTTTAAACTACGTAATTTTTTAAAATCTTGAATCGTTTTAAATCAAGAATGATAAATTAAAAATGTTCGCAGTTTCAAATTTAACTTCAAATTATTCCATATAATGTATGTTCCCTGGGACATAGCTTTTCAGCTGCCTTCCCTCTCGTCCGAAAAAAAATACAAGTTCAAAAATTATTAGTTATATTTATAATGTTGTGTTACAATGTTGAAATATTATAAAGTGAAATTGTCCGGAAATTTTTTAGATTTTGATGTGAAATTATTCAATTTGGAACACTTCTGCTTTAAAATTGTTCATCTATTAAGGCTTACGATTGGTAATAAAGTTCTATCTACAATCTCGAAGAATTTACACGTACACACAATTAAAAATGGTCTCATTTCAAGTATCCGTTAATAACAGCAATAGTAGACCACCCTTTAGTAATATGCCTTTCCCTGTAATTCTCGCCTGAGAATATTAACTAAGAAAATTCTTTCTTAAATGAAGCTTCTTGTGATATCAGCGTAAAATTAGCATACCAAATTGTAGTCTTAGATTATAGTCAAAATTGTGTGGCGTATTTCTGATGATGATGAACCGTTATTTTTCAGTGTGCATTTAATAATTTCCGCAGCGCAGCGTCTAGAATGCAGATATAATGCAGTTGATCTTTGTCCATCTTGGCAATTACTTTTTGCACAATTTTGAATATAATCCTAATAACCTCAAGTGGCTCACTACTGATGTCTTTACACTATTATAATAAAATTATTGAATGAATTAAAATTGATATATTGATCAATTAAATGTTTAATTGTCTATTTAAGGCTTCAAATTAAAAATGGTATACTTAATTTTTCGATTTAAATTATTAGTGCCACAAAATCAGCGACGCTGTAACTCTTTTATTTTATTATGAGAGAAATAACTTTTGGGTCAGTTTGAAGTCAATTGACTGTACATAATATACAATAAGTACATAAATTTGTAAAATTATCAATAATTACGAATAATAACTCCAACAGAAGTGATAAATCTTCATTCATGAATTTGAAATATAAAATGTCTATTTTCGCCGACTCAAATTTCCTGTCTATTCTATAAGAAAAATCGAGCTTAAGCTTTGCCAGGTTCTATTTTACTGTGAAGGATTTCCTCTTCAGCCCTTTGTCGATTTTCCATTCAATAATCCGTCGAATAATCCAATTACTTCCTTCCAATCCGTATATTGAATTCTGCACAAGTCTCGCAAATGCAAAACTAAAATCATGGCAAAATTCAAGAACATTCATTCATACAAGCTGAATAATAAAACTTTAATTTATTTAATTTGCATTTATTAAAGTCCCCAGCTAAAAATTACGTATAAAAATTGAAAGATACATAAATATTATTATATATGATAAACTTCAAATTCATTCATTCGTGTTGTCAACAAAGACCCTGCGATGATTGCTTAACCTGTTTATCTAAATAATTAATTTTAATCATATGAATTAGTATAGGGTAGTTTGACATCTTATAAGATTAACTATAACATGAAGTTGTTCTCCTTGCATGGAAATGGTGTATTTTTGATTTGCAAGTTACTAATTTTGCGCTTTAGATTAGTTTCAGGATCCGAATTTTTAAGAATGCTTCATTTTTTAAACGAAGTTTGTTACGGTATAATTTTTAACGCTTCAAGTTTGAATTCGTTAATTTTGAAACTTTCAGATTAGAAAGCATATCATTTTGAAAGTTTGAGAATAATTAAACTTTAAAGGTCCAATCACTTTGAATGTCACTTGATACTACATACTATGATATTAATAATATAGTCATCAATTTTAAAATTTCTGTAATTTTAATTTTTATTATAGTTTTGAATGCGCAATTTTTCAACCGTTTCATTCATGAGGACTTGAAACTAATTTTTTGTTATTCAAAAGCCTGAATTCGAAAATGTTTGGTTTACAATTTTATAATTTATGACGTTTTCCGATTTAAAATTTCCCAATGTTGAAGTTTGACATGCAAATAATAAAAATGCCATGCTAGTTTCGCTATTCAATCTTTAAAAATTGCAAAATTTCGTAATAAAAGCCTTAGATAGTCAGTTTTAAATTTAATAATATTAGATTTTAATATTCTAAAGTGAGATTGGTTTCAATTTTATTCAGTTATAAATTAAACATTTTATATTTTAAAGTATTTTAAATTGTTTGATTGCAATTTTGAACGTACAAAATTGTCTGCTTTCTTAAATTCTTGGAAGTCTTAGAATATCAAATTTCAAGACAATTACGAATTGAAATGCTTAAAATTGTGCAATTTCAGATATCCGAATCATATTGTAGCCATCTTGTTTGGCGTTTTTACTTTTTTATATTTAATTTAAATATCTTTAAATTGTTCGATGCTTAGTTCAAGATTTCTAAATTGTCTGATTTTTGGTTGAAGATTTAAAAAAATGAATCATTTAAAATTGAAAATTTTTATCGTATCTCGGGAACCCTTAAAGATTTTTCAAGTTTTATTGGCTCAAATTAAAGATAATATTTCATGAACTGTGCAGTATAAATTTCCGATTTTTGCTACAACATTCCTGGGTCATGCCTAAAAAATACTTAAAAAATCAAATACACCTTGTGGTAAGAGAATTTTTTCATAGTATCATTTTCTATAAAATAATTTTTTTTAAATTGTTGAAAATTTTATTTATAATTTAGATATAATTTTAAGCGTAATAATAATTTTTTCAACATTTTACTATTGATATTTCTTGAAATTATTTTCATTTAAGGGAAACAAAATTTTCTTATTTTTTCGGATTTTCAGCAACAAAAAAAGTCTGTCATAGTGCGTTATTGTGACCTTCAATATTGATTTTGGCAGAACAGAATCATTTTTTTCGATTAAACTTTTCTTATTCTCAAACAGCAACCCCATATCTCGAAAGCCAGTTTTTACTTTTGCAAAAAATCGAAAATTCTTTTTTTAATCGCTATCCAAAAACCGATTTTTAAAACCCATGACAGTTTACTCTCAAAATTCTCGATCGGTTTTCTCACAATTGGCAAAATTTTTTAAATCAAACTTTGTTTACTTGTATTCAGAAACTTAATATATCGGAAGCATGATTTTGCTTCATTTTCAACTGAAAATTAAATTTTGTATAGTAATCCGCAATCAAGGCTAGTCGAATTTTAGGTTAGTGTCACTTTGAGATTGTCAACTTCCGCATCCATTTCCTCTAACATGGATAACTTTTTTTGATCAAACGATTTTGGACTCAATTCGACAATACTTCGGCTCGGGAGTAGACATTTGTTTTATCTTCAAATAGTGATTTCGATTTTACAGAATGGTTTTTCGCTCATTTGAAGAATTCCTTTTTTTTTTGTTATCTAGTATTGTACTGTTTGGATTCTTTCAATTTTCAACTGTCAGTAGTGACATTTTTTTATTTTTAATGTTTGCCATTTTAAATTACTTTTCATTTTAACGTTATTTTAGAATAATTCAGTTTAAAAGTTTATAATTGAAAAATTTTCCATTTTGAACAGTGAACATGACGGCGAATTAATTGTTTGAGCTTAGGAAATTTATTCTAATAAATTTTCATGTTAAATTATAATTTTTTGTATGTAATAACAATGTAATATTCTAGAATATCAGAAGCTTTAACTTTGAAAGCATTCAATTTAGTTTTTAATTTCAATTTGTCAAATTTTAAACGCTTCGAATTAAAAATTATTTAAATTCAAAAGTTTCTTATTTTAAATTATTCAATTTGGAACGCTTTTGAACATAAGTAATGCAATTTCAATTCCTTTGAATTTTGGATGACTTTATTACCAAAATTCTAATCTGAAAATGGTTCACTTTGAACGTTTTGAATGTGTCCTGTTTTCAAAATTTTAATCTGAAATCAGTCAATTTCGAGATTCTCCTGTTCACAATAAAATTGTTCAATTTTGAACGCTTTGAAATATAAATTATATAATTTCAACTCCTTTCTAAAGAAATCGTTCAATTTTAAAAATTTTAATCTGAAATTTTTCAGTTTTGAAAGATTCTGATTTAAAACTTTTGATTTTCAAGCTCTTTTAATTTTAAATTATTCAATGTTAAACCCTCATATTTAGAAATAATGTAGGTTCAATATCATTTCATTCCGTTCGCAATATTGTCCTTTTTTCAAAATGTTATCTAATCTGAAATTTATTGGTTTGGAACGTTTTCAATTCAAAATCGTTCCATCTATTTTATTTACATTTCAAACGCTTCCGATTCGAAGTTGTTAATCATTAATTATTCTTTCAAAAATGTTTTAAACATAATATTTAAAAATTGGTTTAATAATGCATTTTCTCTTGTATATTCTTTTGATGTGCGCGCTTGCATTTATTGTTACTATCTATGATACTGCACATTAAAAACTATTTTTGCAAATTAATATAATTTTTTAAGGTTAACTTGGATCAGATATATGTCCATGTTGTTTTAGACTAACCCTTAAAAAGTCTTATGTGCTCTTCCTCTAAAATGACCAAGTTTTTTTATACACTCTTAAAAGTTTACCAAGACGTGCCGCCTACAAATTAGACATTATTAGGATTTACGCAAAAACTTACACATATCTTAGCGTCGACTTCGCGAGAATGAGAAGCGTAAATTCACCGAAATGCCAAAAACATGGAAACCTCCTTGCATATCTAATGGTATTTTACACCGAGTTTCAACATCATGTTCGGGCCATAGATAAAATTCCGAAAATTTCGTACATGCTTCTCTCACGAATTTCCATCTCTTGTGCTCGAAAAGCTTCTCTCATTCTGGTTCATTTTTAATTAAAACCTGAATTTATGCAAAATCAATAAACTCACACTGAATCAATGTTCTGTATTCAAATTTAAGTCTTTTTAAAATTGACATCATATAAACAAAAATGTTTCAAAGGGATTACTTGAATGCAAACTATTTTTTGTGAATAATAAATTTAGTATTTAAATTGAAATGGGAGTATCATTCGTGCTGCGCAAAATATTTAATGAGAGTTTCATATCAAACCTTTTAGAGAAAATTGAACCAATTTTTATTTTTTTTATTTTTTTTTTTTTATTGGAAGCTTTGAAATCATTTACAGGTTTATTCGCTTTACATTGAGTATTGAGCGCTCACAAGATAGTTTATAATATATAAGGAGTGTAATACATTTGAATTTACATTTGGTAAGGTAAGTGCTATGCATTTATACAGAGAGGTTTAGCGTAGAAACTAATGAATTATATGCGAAGAGAACAATCTTTAAGAAAATTTACCATGCAGGAACATGCAGCAAGATTAGGCTCTTTGACTATTGTTTCTATGCAGACTGGTGGTTGTAAGTTGATTCGAGA
>JAABKJ010003956.1:0-25092 GCA_011634705.1 Andricus grossulariae
TTGCAGTATTATTTGTAGCTTTTAGCATTAAAAAGTTATATCTCAACAGAAAATTAATTGATATAAATTGGTATAAGTAAACTCATCTGTATCAAAGGCTTCAGGATTTTTTCATGTTCTTTCCGATCTTCAAATTGCACTTGATAGACGCAATTAGCAATCTTTTATAAAAATTTTTGTATAAATAAACACAGTTTAAACGAAAACTAGTCAAATTTCAGAATTTTATTTTTGGTTTCTTTCACAGTTAAAATATCGACCAGCTCGTCCAAACACTAGCGCGAGACTAATTTTTTTTTTTTAAAGGACAAAGAAAGCCCAAGTGCCTGCAAGTTCGTTTCAAATTTCGACGCATTTCGACTTTAAGTATCGGCAGTTTCGAGTGATTCAAGAATTTTTCGGATATACTGTCGATAATGTAAAAATCTGTGGAATACTGTGCAATTCTTGATTTATTGTAATAAAATTCCTTCAAAAAGTGTTGAAATATTATTATAAAAGTCAGTAAAAGATCATTATAATTAATCCCTGTAATCGTTTAAGCAAAAAAAAGGACCCTTGAAGTGTCGGGAATTTTTAGTAAAAATAACATTTTTGATTATTTGTTCTTTGAACTTCCCTTCAAAACCATGAAAATTACTTGAAAATTCTCCTAGATGTCTCAAAAATAATTCAGAATCATAAGAATTGAGAGAGGCAAAAGCTTTTGAAATATTTGTTTTAGTGGAAAAAAAGAAACATCATTATAATTAATCCCTGTAATCGTTTAAGCACAAAAAAGGACCCTTAAAGTGTCAGGATATTTGAAAATTCTTTTATTGAAAAAAAGAAACATATATTACCCCCCCCCCCCCAACTAAATAATCACATGAGGGGCAGGAGTCAAAAAATTGGTATCAAAAAAGAAAATTGCAGTATTATTTGTAGCTTTTAGCATTAAAAAGTTATATCTCAACAGAAAATTAATTGATATAAATTGGTATAAGAAAACTCATCTGTATCAAAGGCTTCAGGATTTTTCTATTTTCTTTCCTATCTCCAAATTGCACTGGATAGACGCGATTAGCAATCTTTTATAAAAATTTCTGTATACATAAACACAGTAAACGAAAACTAGTCAAATTTTAGAATTTTATTTTTGGTTTCTTTCACAGTTAAAATATCGACCTTCGTTTTCGGGCATTAAAAATCAGGACATATCACAAAAAATCATAAAATCAGGACAGCGATTAAAAATTAGTACATGTCCTGATAAATCAGGACGTCTAATCACTCTAATCAAAATCAATTTTTATATGTAATAATATCGATTCACGATTCATGCCGGATTGACAAATGTCCTAACCTTAAAAAGTTGGATAGTTTTTACCGTTTTAACTAAGTGACGTAAAATCGTTACGCCAAGAAATACATAATTACTTTACATATGCTTGCATTATGCATCACTCAGTCGTCTTTCAATCAGAAATTTTTGAAAGAAACACTTAAAAACAAAGATAAATATGACTTTCTTAACTCAACCAAAGTTTATATATACAAACACCGGAAAATTTTTCCTAAAATTGGTTGACTGACGTCACAACTGTTCCATATCCAAAGGTTTTTAATGTTTAATTTTGTTTAACACCCGAAAACCATACTTTCATGAAGATTCAGCAATTTTTTCATTCTTGTTTTGACTAGTTTTGGTTAATTGCTTCTCTACTTCCCGGTTGACATTTGAACGGTTTGAACTGACAAACCAGAGTGTCAGCGCCCCCAATATGCATTGGTCGGAAACTCGTGACGTAATTTACGTCAGGAATCTGCCAACGTCCTTGACTCCGTTATATTTTATAGTTACGAGTAAAAGAGTTCATAATCAGGGGCCCCGGAAACAAGATCAAGATCACGCGTATTTCTCGTGACTGAATTCTTGCCATCTCTACTTCTGTCTTTTTTGCCAGCAGTCACAACGGCCTCAACCATGCTCACGGTAATTTTTTCTTTCTACATTGACCAACAGTTTTTAAGAAGACTAATATTTGTAATATTCCAAATATTTGCCATGTGTTCAACGTGTTCTTTCGCTATTTTCAGTCCACGGTTAGGACAATCGCTCGGCGTTCCTTCTCCACTTCAAAATGCGTTGCAGCACAGCAAGTAAGTTTTTCTCGTTTTTCTGATTTTTTCTCTTTCGTTTCATAACGGAAAGGTATATTAAAAGTTTTAGATCCTTTGATTACGATACAACATGTTTTAAGTTAAAAATCAAAGCTGTTATATCTACAGTTCAAAATATTTAAACAGCTTGATTGGTTCAAAAATCGAGCATAACCTCACTTTTCTTCTCAGACTTTTTTCCCCGTCTGACGTTTGTTTGATAAGATTTTTTGTTGAGAAATTATCTAGTAGATAAGATTTTTGGTGCAATGTGTGATTTAAGGTTTTTTATTATTCAACTTTTTGTGGCTGTAAAAGCGAATTTCTTCTTGAAGGACGTAGAAGGTCATTTGATTCAGTTTTTAGAATTTTACAGATAATGTGCATATTTGCTGAATATGGCTTATTAATTTTCATGTCAAAACGTGTAAACTTAAGGAGGTGATGCTCGTTACTATCGCATAATTTGATGGTTACAATCGTTACATATCTCCAGAGTTTCCGTAGTGTCAATTTGTCCGGTTTGAATAATTTGAATGAAAAATGGTATTATGGAGAGTTGTACTCCTTACATAATACAAAATTATAGACAAACAGGATTTTTTCAATTCATAAACTGAAATTTCTATAACTGAACTTCAGTAGATTTCTCTAAATAAAAAACCGATAAATTAATTTTCCACAATGTCGAGAAACGTAATGCAAGTGGTCAGAAGTGGTCAGAAGTCCTGATATTTTTTTCTGAAGATTCCTGACTTTTTTTTTATTGCGGTAAATTAAAAAATACCCTAAAATACCTAAAATCTTATCTCTTTTCCCAGTTTTTTCACAAAGTTCCGATTCATTTCTTGAGAATTATAAACAGAAATTAAAATTTAAGACCTAAAAGATTTATCTGCTAATTTTCTTGATTTGAAGGACATGGACATTGAAATCCTTCTCTAAAAAAGGTGTGTCACGAAAATATCCAAACCATTATTGTCGCTGTTCCGCAATGCCGATTAGGTAATTTGAAAAATTCGAAGAAGGAAATGTTGCCAAATTTACAAACATAATTAAGAATTCAGTTTCAGTTGAAGGGTTAAGAAAAATGTGACACGAGAAAAAGTAATTGTATTCTCAAATAATGATAAAAAATTGTAATTTTATAACAGGTGAAAAATTACAGTTTTTCAATATTTTTATTGCATTATTTAATTTTAAATAATTATTTTCGAAAGCCAAAAATTACCCCATAAAGTTAATTTTTGCTTATTTTATCCCAAATTTGACCTCCATTTTTACGAAAAAAACTGAGATTTACAGTTTTTAAATCAGTCCTTTATCTAATCATCCTGTAAATTTCGCGTTGGTGCTAGGTTTTTTTAATCCCATTTTATCCTAAAATAAAAACTTTGAAAAATGTTCATAAATCGCTGTTTTGATGATGTTTGGGATTTGTGTACGACTAGGTTGAAGTTAGTTTTCTTGGCAGCGCGGAAGTTCAATTTTTAAGTATTTGGTTAATTTAATTTTCTTTACAAAAATGTCACTCATTGCAAATTGGCTGATTAAAGTGTTTATAGCAGGCTTTACAGTCTTTACTCTTTTTCTCTGAACAAGAAAATCCAACATTTTTTGTTGAAAATTCATTCTTCTGAGTTGAAATGTCTACTATTAATTTTTCGGTTAACAATTCATCTTACTTGGTTAAAATTTGCATTATTTCGTTCTAAATTGAATTATTTTGTTGAAAATTCAACAATTTAAAAAAAAATGCATACTCTTTGGTTGAAAATTCGTCTTTTTGACTTGAAAATTGAACCATTTGATTGAATTTTTTTGTTGTTGACTAACACATTTTTGTTAATGAAAATTCAACTATTCTGTTAAACATTCATCTTTTTGGATTCAAAATTCATCTCTCTGGAGAAAATTAATTTTTTTTGTTAAAAATGCAACTGTAGATTTTTGAAGAGTTTAATGTTTTTTAAAGATCTTGAAATTTTTTACCATAAGAAAAAACTGTTCTTAAGATTCCTGGGAATATTTAAAGTGATTCTTTATTTTTTTTTTAATTAACAAACGATTTCCGAAATTTTCTAAAATAAATCCGGAAGAGTTTTAAACAATTCTGGGAATAATTAGAGTCAGTTTAAAACATATTTAGGATTTATTGGAATTTTTAAGAGGTTACAAATATCTTAAAACTTTGTAAAATTTCCGAACATTTATAAAATATTCCTGAATTTTTCCAAGCATCAAAGTCTTAAATATCTATTCAACTACTCAAACTTTTCGTAAAATCTGGTAAAATAAAACAAAAATTATTCGAAATTTTCTAGATGCTTTTTCGATATATTTTAAATCTTCAAAAACCTATTTCAAATTTCTCGAGAAACCTAGGAAAATTAGATGTATATAACCTTAAAGTAAATAAACAAAGAAAGATAAAAAATAGTTATACGAAATTTCTATTTTGTATTAAAAATGATTTGTTCCTTCAAATTGTAATTTGCCCAAATATATTTTTTATTCTGGACTAAAAAATCTTTCTTGGTTGCAAATTGAACAATTTTGTTGAAAATTCGTCTTTTTTGGGTAAATTCAAATGTTTTTTATTCAAAATAAATTTTTTTTTGTATAGAAATATAAACTGATACATTTTTCGTTAAGAATTTATCTTTTTCGTTTCAAATTTCAACTATTTGGTTGAAGATTAACTTTTTTGTTGGAATTTTCATTTGACATAAGAAATTTTCAAAATTTTTGTTGAATGTTCTCAGGAATCTTAAGAAAATTATATTTATTAATCCTAAAAACAACTAAATAAATAAACATAAAAATAAATAGTTATTCGGA
This sequence comes from Andricus grossulariae, assembly GCA_011634705.1. Taxonomy (NCBI): domain Eukaryota; kingdom Metazoa; phylum Arthropoda; class Insecta; order Hymenoptera; family Cynipidae; genus Andricus; species Andricus grossulariae. Next base: position 4,984 of record JAABKJ010003956.1, read on the forward strand.
ATTTTTATTTTGCATTAAAAATTCTTTTTCCCCTCAAATCGAAAAACTAGATGCGCACCTAGCACGCGATTGATGATGCTAGTGAATCAAAATCTATCTACTGATACGAATATATTTTTAAAAAAATACAAATATGAGCATTTTCAAGTTCTATCGTGTATATATTTTCAATCTTTGATCCCCTTTTTTCTTAAAATTAAACTATTGAACTGCAGTGATCCCTGCAAATATATACGAAATACTTTTTTTTTCAGATGACGGTACGAGATGCCTTGAATTCAGCAATGGACGAGGAAATAGCGCGAGACGACAGAGTTTTCCTTCTCGGAGAAGAGGTGGCTCAATACGACGGAGCTTACAAAGTTTCCAGGGGCCTTTGGAAGAAGTATGGTGATGAACGTATATACGACACTCCGATTACAGAATCTGGATTCGCAGGACTTGCCGTCGGAGCTGCGATGGTAAATTCTGCTAAAACAGTAACAATTAGTCCGCTAAAATCCAAAAAATATCGTGCAATATTGAAAATAAAATTTAAGAAATTAAATTCAGAATAAATCAAAATTTAAATTCATGTTTAGCGTCCAAAATTCAAATTTAACTACGAAATTCTGGGAAATAAAAAAAAACAAGAATTTAACGATAAAATTTGGACAACACATTCTTGAAAAAATAATAAAAGCGGAAAGAAAAAAAAGCAACCTCCAAATCCTCAGACTTCTTTTTTTCTTTCGTATTAAAAAAAATAATCATAATCAAAAAAAATTACGAAAAATCTAAAATTTGATAGCTTTAGGCTTCACACTCTTTTCCCTTTTCCCCTCTTTCTCCATTTTTAAGGAATTCTTCTTTTTCCCTTGTTTTGAGGAAACTTCCTCTTTTTCTCGTTTATTCACTTGAATGCGAACTGTATAAATAATTTCATATAACCCAAAAAGAAAATCCAAGTATTTTGGGTTGAAACTTAATTCTATTTTTGGTTCAGAATTGATATTTTTTATTAGTCTTTTTTTGTTGTTAAAAATTCGTCCTTTTTAGTGAAATCAAGTTTGTTAAAAATGCAACTGTCTTCTAAAAAAATCTATTTTTTAATTTAAAAATTCAACTATTTGGTTGAAAATGCAACGGGTTTTGGTTGAAGTTTAATAATTTTTGTTTGAAAATTGCACCATTTGGATTGAAATTCATCTTTCTTGGTTGAAACTGGACTTGTTTTCAACTCCTGGAAACTCATCGCTTGTGGTAGAAAATTAGTTGTTTTTTTCGTTGTTGAAAATTCAACTGTTTTTTCGAAAATTAATCTGTTTTATTTGAGGATTCAACTTTTTTTTCAATTCTTATTTTTTGGTTGAATCAAATTTCTTTTTTTGAAATATCAACTATCACGTTTTTCCTTAAATATTCATTTTTTTGTTATTGAAAATTCAACTACTTGGTTGATTGTTGCACTACTTGGCTAAGAAATCATTTTTTCGATTGAAGATTCATCTTTTTGGTTGACAATTTAACTATTTTGTTAAAAAAAAATTTTTTTGGTGGAAAAATAATTTTCCATCTTTGGTTCCATCTTTTTTAGTTGAAAATTCTAGTATTTTGTTGAAAATTCGTCTTTATCGGTTGAATTTAACTGTTCTTTTGACTAAAATTAAAATCATTTATGGTTGAAATATCAATTATTAATTTTTTGTCGAGAATTAATCTTTTTTGATTAAAAATTCAACTATTTAGGTGAAAATTCGTTTTTCTTTTTTTGAAAAGTAATCGATTTGACTGAAAATTTAACTATTCCATTTTTGGTTTCAAATTTATCTTTTTTTTGGTAGAAAATTAATCTTCTGGGTTAAAAACTCATATTTTTGGTTGAAAATTCAACTATACTTAGTTTATGTAAAACTACTTTGTTATAAATTCATTTTATTGGTTGAAGATTCATCATTTCAGTTAAAAATGTATCTCTTTGGTTGAAAAGTTAACTATTTTGTTGCAAGCTCGTCTTTTTGGTAGAGAATTAATCTTCTTGGTTTAAAAATTAATTTTTTTGGTCGAAGATAAATCTCTGGTTGAAAATTAAACTATTTTGTTGAAAATTCGTGTTTCATTTTATTTGTTTAAGCGTGGAACTAATTATAAAAAATTCATGTAATTGTTTGAAGATTCATCGTTTCAGCTAAAAATTCATCTCAGGTTGAAAAATTAACTAATTTCGCGAAGTCACCCTATTTCCCCTGTCTGAGATTATTTGTAAATTTATTTTGATTATGATTTCAAAAATATAGAAAAATAAAAAAAAGGCGAGAGGAAAAAAGAAGGAAGGGGATTTGGATGTTTCCTTCTTTTTCTTTCCTCTTTTGTTATAATTTTTTTAAATTTAAACGCAGAGAGATTTAAGAGTACGTTGTCCACATTTGATAATTAGATTCTTGTTTTTTTCTAATATCCAAGAATTTCGTAGTTAAATTTTCGAATATTGCTGAACAATTGAATATATTTTTACAGGGAGGATTGCGACCAATCTGCGAATTCATGACGTTCAACTTTTCGATGCAGGCCATAGACCATGTTATAAATTCTGCTGCCAAAACATTCTACATGTCTGCAGGTACTATCAATGTGCCAATTGTGTTCCGAGGACCGAACGGTGCTTCTGCTGGAGTAGGTGCGCAACATTCGCAATGCTTCGCTGCCTGGTACAGTCACTGTCCTGGGTTGAAAGTCGTTTCACCTTACACCAGCGAGGATGCAAAAGGTCTCTTGAAATCCGCTATTCGAGATCCTGATCCAGTCGTGGTGCTGGAAAACGAACTTCTTTATGGTGTACAATATCCCATGTCTGACGAGGCTCTGTCCAAAGACTTCCTTGTGCCAATTGGCAAGGCTAAGATCGAACGTCCAGGAAAACACGTTACCTTAGTTGCACATTCCAAGGCAGTTGAAACCGCCCTCGAAGCAGCCACAGCACTTGCCGGACAAGGAATCGAAGCTGAGGTGATTAATCTTCGATCGCTGAGGCCGCTTGACATCGAAACGATATTGAAATCGGTAGTTAAAACGAATCACTGCATCAGCGTGGAACAAGGATGGCCTCAAAGCGGTGTCGGCTCCGAAATCAGTGCCAGGATTATGGAAAGTAAGTCATTGTTGTAAATCAGTGAATTTTATTTTATTATTTAGAAATCCAGGGTGGCCGTTTGATCAGGAAAAACCGGCAAACGACAGTGAATTTATTTTTGACCGGGATTCTACAAATTAAAAAAAAAGTCTATCCAATCACTTGGAATCTTCACAAATTTCATGTCGCATGATATAATGCAATTTAAAATAAGTTTGATTTCAATTTTTTTTTTAATGTTTAGATCAACTGTTAACTTTTGCAGTTATGAAATCTTTCAGTTTACAGTACATAATTCTAAAATCTTTTACATTAAAAATTTGCCATTTTAGCTCTTCATTTTTAAGTTTACATTTTCAAATGAAAGAATTTTAAAATGCAGTTTTGCGTTTGAAATTAAAAATGTTGGGTAAATTTTTTTTAAAGTTGATCAACTGTAAATATAAATTAATTCACGATTTTTAAAATTGAAAAAAAATTGATTTTCCATGACAATTCTGAATCTGATTAAAATAAACAATTTACAGAATTTAAAATTAAAAATTGAACTGTTTCGATTCGAAAGACTAGTAGTTAAACAAATATAACGTATTTAGCAATATTTGACTGTTTATTTTAAATTAACAACGAGAAATCATATATTCAAAACTAAATAATTTGAAATAATAATAATAATTTGGTATACAAGCCTGCGTAAAGTTGTTGAAATCTTGGAAATATTTCGAAATTTTCTATGAAAACTTTCTTTTATTTTAAATCTATCTGCAATTTTTTAGATCTTTGTAAAATCTTTATAATCTTCTGAAATACTTGGAAATCTTTCTGAAAACTTGTGAAATCTTTGTAATCTTCTCAAATCTATCTGCAATTTTTGAGAACATTGTAAAATCTTTAAAAACTTTGAAATCTTTTGAAATATTTTGAAAGCTTTCTGAAAACTTGTGACATCATTTGAAACTTGTCTACAATTTTTGACAAATCTTTGTAATTTCCTGAAATCTGTTTAAAATTCTTCAAATCCTTGTAACCTTCGGAAATCTTTCTGAAAACTTGTGAAGGCATTTGAAATTTGTCTATAGTCTTTAAAACCTTTGAGAAATATTTGTAATCTTCTGAAATCTTTGTAAAATCTTTGTAATCTTTCGAAATATTTTGAAATCTTTCTTAAAACTTATGAAATTATTTGAAATCTTTAAAATCTTTCAAAGCTTTGACATACCTTTGTAATCTAATGAAATATTCTGAAAACTTTGTAATCTTTCTGAAAACTTCTGAAATCATTTGAAATCTGTCTAAAGTCTTTAAAATCTTAGAGAAATCTTTGCAATCTTCTGAAATTCTTGTGAAATCTGTCTAAAATCCTTCTAATCTTTAACAAATCTTTGTAATCTACTGAAATCTTTCTAAAAACTTGTGAAATTATTTGAAATCTATTTAAAATCTGTTTAAAATCTTTCAAGTCTTTGACAAATCGTTGTAATCTTCTGAAATATTTTGAAAGCTCTCTAAAATCTTTGACAAATCTATGAAATGTTCTGAAATATTTTGAAATATGTCTAAAATCTTTATAATCTTCTGAAATATTTCAAAATCTTTGGAATCAGTCTAAAATCTTTCAAATATTTGTAATTTTTCGAAACCTATCTGAAATATTTAAGATCTTTGTAAAATCTTTAAAATCCTTGAGAAATCTTTGTAATTTTCTGAAATAATTTGAAATCTGTCTAAAGTCTTTAAAATATTTGAGAAATCTTTATAAACTTCTGAAATCATTGTGAGATCTGCCTAAAATCCTCCTAATATATGACAAATCTTTGTCATCTACTGAAATATTTTTAAATCTTTCTGCAAATTTGTGAAATCATTGCAAAGCTGTCTAAAATCGTTGAAATCCTTCTGAAAACGAAGGAAGTCGAAGGATAAGTTTAATAATTGAGAGTAAATTTTCAGGCGAAGCTTTTTACCATCTGGACGCACCGGTGATTCGAGTGACCGGGGTCGACTGTCCCACGCCATATGCCAAATCGTTAGAAGTAACAGCCGTACCACGAAAAGAAGACGTAGTTCTTGCAGTGACTAAAATTCTAGGAGTAGCTAAGTAATAAACTTACAGTGCAAATTTAGAACATCCCCATCTAAGCTTCTCCCTCCCCTTCATCAACTCCTATCAACTTTCCACCAATACGGCTTTCTGTTTATTGAAAGTGAGTACAAAATGGAAACCCAATAAGCCCACTAGTTCCAATTAAAAGAAAAGAACATAGGAAAAAGGCTACTTATATTTCTTGCGTCGTCGAACTCGAGTTCAACGTTCTTAATGGTTGTTTTTGTTCGCTTGGTAGAAAATGTTTTTAAAAAAAGTCCGGAAAGTGTTTTAAGACTTTTTCTAAAGTCTCTAATGTCCTCAAGAAAAAATTTGTTGGTGTATATAGCGATTATTTATTGTCAGGCTCTTTTACAATCCCTGTTTAGCAAACATTTTCGCCAAAGAACCCATCAAGTAATGTTGAACATTTTCGACTTGTAAGGAAACGAAGTCTAGCAAATTGGTTGCAACTGTCGAAGAATTATGTCAAAAATTGGCATCAAAATGAGCACATAACCATGTGCTGCATTTGTTTGTTAATTATTTATTACAGAAAATTAATAAATTGTAACATACAATATGGTACTTTTTATTATCCTATTTATACTATCCTATTATTTTTTGCAATTGTACAAATCAACATTTTTTTTTATGTTTTCAACATTCAGTAAGCATGTGACAAATATATAGAAATTCAACTGGAACTCGCTCAAATCGCTTTTGTTATAAAATGAAACGGAAATTATTGGATATGTTGTTCTATTAAGAATTTAGTTTTAACCAGTTCAATTGCGAACATCAAATTTAAAATTCAGAAGTCTGCAATATCAAAATCAGGGAGATATTAAAATCAGAGGGATAACAATGTTTAGTCATTTGTAAAAGTAGCTTTATAGTGTTGGATTTATAATTATGTGAATCAAATTTCTTTTTATCATTTTCACTCACCTCAGAAAAATTTATTTTATTCAAAATATCAATATGTTAAATATGCAATTAATTTCAAATATGAAAATCAAATCAAAATTTTTAAAAATTATTATTTAAATTCATGGACTTTGAGAACAAACGGAAGAAATGATTAATTATGTACTTATAATTATTTATATATTTGAATATTCCACAGTGAATAGTACCATTTTTACACATTTATTTACAAGGACTGGAAAAAGACACGTTTCGACTGCTCCATACAATATGGAATCAAGTTCGGATGACTCCGTATACAGAATCAGGTTTCTGTTGTTCTGTATATTAAATTAAGTATATTTGTTGCCAGTTTGATTTACTTTTGGTGATAAAATCAAACAAAGCAGGCCGCTTCGCAGCACGGCATGTTTGTTTATTTTATTGCAAAAAATAGACTTGAGTTCATATACAAAACAGCTGAAACCTAATTCTTCATAATGACTCACCCGAACTTGATTCAATATTGTATGGAGCAGTCCGAGATATAATAAATTCGCGATATTGTATACATATTCCGAATTTTTCGTGTCAAGTAATTACAATGAAACAATTTTTAGGAGGGTAATAAATTTCAGTTATTCAAGTATTATGTAATACTTTAAAATGGTGTAGGGCCGATTGCTCTTAAAAATGCAAAATACTCGAATGGCTCCGTATTAGGAAAATATAATCTGGGAAAAACCTGGGATTCTCAGAGATTTTTCCAGGATTTCAGTAGACTTCCTGTAAAATATCCCGATAAAAATATTTTAGTTTCGAAAGTTTCAGAACAAACTTGTCTCATCAATTAATGATAGTCAGGCATGGTACATGCGTAACAAGCAGCAACTGACGACTTTCATGAATCTCTCAAATGCATCTCGAAGTTCGCTTTCCCTGCAAGAGAATAGTTACAAATTTCATAGAGATTATTTTATATTTAAATTAGTGCTCCGTGTTTGACCGTTTAAACGTTTAAACAATTCGAATAATTTCTACGTTTAATCGATTACACATTTAACCTGTAAAAAAGTTCATTCGGTTAAACTTTCCATTTTTTTAATGTAAATTAACTACACATAGTTCAGTTTTTCAGGTTAATATTCAAACCAAGACATAACTTAAAACCAACTGACTTACGAGGAGAAAGAACAAAAATTTTTTTTGAACTATTCTTTTGAATAAAATGAATGTGGGCACTACAAAACATTCAATTTAAAACGCTTTAGATCAGTAAAATTTCCAGTAAAAATATTGCACTTTCAATAAAATAGATGAATTTTTCATCAAATAGTTCAATTTTCAACTCAAAGAATGAATTTTCTACAAAAAAAAAGTTAACTTTTCAACGAAATAATTCATTTTCAACCAAATAGTTCAATTTTCAACTAAAAAGGATGATTTGTCAACTAAAAAATGAATAGTTAAATTATCAGTAAAAATAATTAATTTTTAACCAAAAAGGAACAAATTTTCAACAAAATAGTGAAATCCACATACAAATCCGATTAATTTAAATTGAATAGTTCCATTTTTAACAAAAAAAGATTTAAATTCGACCAAAAGAGATGAATCTTCAAACCAAAAAGCCGAATTTTCAACTAAAAAAGATCAATTTTCTACTCAAACTGCAATAGTTCAATTTTCAGTTCAAAAGTTAATTATCAAGACGAAAAACGAATTTTTAACAAAATAGTCAATTTTTTCATTCAAATAAACAGTTCAACTTTTAACCAAGTACTTGAATTTTTAACAAATTAGTTAAATGAGTAACCAAAGAGATAAATTTTTAACTGTAATGATGAATCTTCAACCAAATAGTTAAATTTCTAAACAAAGAGATAAATTGTCAACTTAAATGATCAATCTTCAACCAAAAAAATTAATGTTTAATAAAGTAGTTCAACTTTAAACCAAGTATGTGGTTGAAATTTCATGCAATAAAGGAACATTTTCAACCAAAAATGGAGTAGTTAAATTTTCAAATAAACTAAAAAAAAAAACTAAAAAAAACTAAAAAAGAGAAATTTTGAACCAAAAACGGAATAGACAAATTTTCAACAACAAAATGTAACAGTTGATATTCATACGAGCATATTTTAATTTTAAATAAAAAAAAGTTGCATTCAACCAAGAAAGATCTTTTTGTCAAGAAGGAAATAAAATTAAACCAAATTGTTGAATTATCTACAAAACAGTTGAATTTTCAACCTGTATCAACCAGTAGTTGAATTGTCTACAAAATAGTTGAATTTTCAATCCAAAAAGACGAATTTACAACTAAAAATTATCAATTTTCTATAAAAACTGAAATAGTTAAAGTTTCAGTTAAAAAAGTTAATTTTCAACCAAGAAAAAAAACGCATTTTCAACAACATAGTTATATTTTCAACCAATGAGAGGAATCTTTAACCAAAAACATTAATTTTCAACAAAGTAGTTGAATTTTCAACCAAAAAAAGATAAATTCTCAAGAAAAAATGTAATAATTGATGTTACAATGAAAGAAACTTATTATCAGATCAATAATAGTTGAATTTTTTACCAAAATAAATGAATTTTCAAACCAAAAAGACGAATTTTCTACAAAGCAGTTTAATTTTACCAACCAAAAAGGATACATTTTTGATAAAACTTGAATTTTCATCAAAATAGGTAAATTTCCAACCAAGCGGTTGCATCTTTAACAAAAAAATTAATTTTCAACCAAATAGTTGAACTTTCAACCGAACAGTTGAATTTTCAAGCAAAAATGACGACTAATAAAATTGTTTCATTTTCATAAAAATAATTACGTTTTTGAGGTAAACGTCTCAGTAATCGTGGCCTTAGTCCCAGTAATCGTGACGCCCATTTTCTTACTTTTTACTTGATTTTAATGAATTTAATTTCTATTTGCGATTAGAAAATGCTTAAAATAAGTGGGTTTCATCATTAAATGTTACTTTTAACATATATTGTAACAATATATTCAAATTATAACCAAGTTTCAAGATTACTGGGACATTTACATTAATAAAATAATTAAATTTTTATCTCAAAGATATGAATTCTCAATCAAGCATATAATAGTAGACTATTCAAACAAAAAGAATTAGCTCAAAAAGAAATAGTTGGATTTTCTTTCCGGGCTCTATAATTAATTCCGTTTGCATTTAAATGGAAAATCGAAAAAAAAGAGGAAAATAGGGGAATAGGGAAAGATTGTGAAGCCTGCGATGAATAAATAAAAAATTTAAATTATATTCTAAAGAATAATAGTTTAAATAAACACTGAAGTTCATTTCGGACTGCGCAACACTTTAGGCCCTGAATAAGATAGTTTAAAATAAGAAAAAGAAGTTAAAAACGATGGAAAATTTAATCGAATGAACTGAAATCATAGATTATTCGAATTGTTTAACTGCTCAAGCGCGGAGCATTAATGCAAATAAGATAAATTTGGATAAATTAATGTATAGTTATACCTAAGCACGTCCATGTCAAGTGCGCACTGTGTGTAAGCTGCTAAAAAATTCCGAAGGTCCGAGTGTGTCCAGTTGACTTGTCGCCAGGGTTCTAGGCATCGTTCAACTAATTCATAGAAAAAAAATCTTAGCTCTCTAGATCGATGTAAATTGCATCCGATTCCTAAAATTGCTCTCGAGTAGGAACGGAAATTTGCCTCTAGTTCCTGATAGGAGCGATCCAATAACGTCGGTTTTAATTTAATACACACCAAGCTGCAAAGAAATAATTAAAATGGAAATTAAACTTCTCAACTATACAAAATAAATAAAAAATTCTCGTTTTCGACTTACTGTTTGTGATGTTTTTCATTTTCTAATAATACTCTACACTCGGACAATTCCAAAAGGAATTCTCGGTCGAGATCTGTATCGAAATACTCAGAACCAGAATACCGGTAAGTCCAGGAAGACATCATGATATATGCACAATGGTAAATATCTGCAAATGTGAGAAATTGCAGCTTTCGTTTGCTCATTTCAAATCGAAGGCAGGCTATAAAGACGACCGCTGCGTATCGTCTGTAAAAAATGTACAATTTTCATTTTACAATCGTAGAATATTTTAGTGTGAAGTACCGGGATCACAGCGCAAAGGGAGATCAAAAAAAGGAAAAGAGGGGTAATTTTTTCACGAAAAAGAGGGAAAATAGGGGGAAAATTAAACATTTATTTTTATATTTAGAAAAGAAAAGAAAAATTGTTTTATAAGAAATTTGAATTGGATATTTTTGGGTCGTTGGAATTCGATTCACGAATATATATTAAAGTCCCAGAGAAAATAAAGTTTGTTAAATAAACAATTTTTAGATTTTTTAAATCGCTCTCATAATCAAGAATATTTCCTTTTCTAAAAATGCTTTCATTAGTAATTAAATGGTGATGCTTAAAAGTATAATTAAATATTTCTTTTCCAGGTTTGTTATTCCATCCGTACTTTAATTAATACTTTGAATGTACATTTGAAACCGCACTATTCGATGCTCTTAAACTTAAATTCAAAATAAGTCAAGTTTCTTGAAATCCTTTGGAATCTTTTAAAATCACCTAAAATCTTTCAAATCTTTTGAAATTTTTCGGATTTCCGCATATCCCTTGAAATTGTTGAAATCCGTAGAAATTCCTTGAAATAAAATTTAATTTTTTCCTGAAAGTTCTCTAAAAGTTCATTAACATCCATTAAAATCCCTTGAAATCGTAAATATCCATTGAAATAGGCAGAAATCATTTGTAATTCCTTAGATATAAATTAAAGTAAAATTATTCAATGAAACAACTTAAAATATTTAAAATCTTTTGAAATTTAACTAATTCCTTCATATCCAATAAAATTATTGAAATTCGTAGAAATCCCTTGAAATTAAATTTATTTATTCCCTGAATCAAAAGTTCTCTAGAAATTTGTTAAAATCTGTTGAAATCGTAAAAAACATTAAAATAAATAGAAGTAGTTTAAAATTCCATGAATATAAATGAAATTAAAATTATTCATTAAACTTCTCTAACAAACTTAAGAGATCAAAAAGTTTTTGAAACAATTTAAATAATTTATGAAAATAATAATTCTAGTTAGTAAGATATGCTTGAAAAATTCTTACTTTCGCAATTTTAATACTACAAATTTAATCTACAAATAAAAATGGTTCATATTTGAAAAAATTACATGTACAATTGATAATCCAGAAATCGTTTAGCTTTTCTTCTACAGTCAAATATTGTTAAATTCTAAATAATTACGTCTTAAAATCTTGAATACAAAATTATTCGTATTGGAAGAACATACACGTACAATTGATAAACTTCAAAATTGTTCAATTTTAATGGTTTAAATTTAAAATTGTTTAATTATGAACATTTTATTTTTATATAATTTTTTTCGACCTGCATGATTTCATACAAAAGAATACTATCTACAGAAATCATTTGAAGAATAAAATTCTTCAGTTCCTTTTTATATAGTTTTAATTAATAGAAAATCAAGTTTACCTATCATTATTCCTAATAAAAAAAATTCATTTTAATTTTAGCACTTTTTACACTATATAGTTAGTTTACTTTGGAATAAGTCAAATTTAAAAAAGTTTAATTATAAGAGATAATTCTGTAAGTTAAAAAAAACTTTCACTAACCGCGGTAGCATATTCTAGTTTCGAATAGAATAATTTTATAGACGTGATACGAACAATTGTATTGTTAAATATCGTATATTTAAAGAGAAAAAGGGAAAGTTTTTCAAGAATGGGGAAAAAGGGGAGTTTGAAAAAAGGGAAAACGCAGGGGAATAGGGGTAAGACTGTGACCCCTGGAAGTATGAAGGAAAGTGAGATACACACTTCGCAAGCTCTTCTGGAAGTAAAAAATGCTGCTTGATATTGGTGACTAAAGATCCTGGCATATCTTCAACGGTTTTAAATACCCTCTTTACGTTATCATACTGTCTACGACAACTCCTTAGAGTGATGCCTGTTTTTTCTGCCACCTCGTCCATGTCTTTTCTACTTTTAGAAGTTAACTTTTTGCCAAGAACTTCTCTAATCACACAGTCATTGAATTCGTAATACCTGCAAAATTGGGTCTATTTATATTGGATACTAAACTAATTTTTAATTAATTTCCGAAGTATAAGCAGCATTAAATTTCTTTGTAGAAAAATAAAAATGGTTGCTGATCAATTATCTTAACAGGGCCTCAAACATTGCGTAGTCCGACACTCTTTTTAAAATCCGGATTTTAAAGGGTTTAGTCCGAAATTAAAAAGTGTGCAGTGAAAAATTAATTTTATTTTCTAAACAAAATGTTCAGTTTTTAACCAAATATTTTAATAGTGAAGGGTCTCGGGGCACAAAAGCGTAGTGCCAAAACCGGATTTTTTCAGGAGACACAAAAAACTGTCTAAATTCAACGCATTTATTAAACAAACAAAAATTAATTTTGAGCTATTACATAACTATATTGGATCGTGAAAGAATCGCTTAAAAAGAAGCAATCATTTGCGAGAAAACTCTTATGAAAAGAACGGTGCGTCCCCAAAAACGAAAATATTGACACACAAGTAGTTGCATAACTTTTTTAGCTTTTAATAAAAAAAAAACAAGAAAGTACTTTCGAGCTATTACTTAACTCTAGTAAATCGTAAAGAGAACAGGTAAAAACAAGTAATCACTTTTTTTTTAAATTACGAAACATGGATTTTGATACACTTCTAAAAAAAACTGGACCATAATATTCTACAGACATGAATTCAGTCAACAAAACGTATTTTCGAAATTTGCCACTCACGCCCTTCGTGTATTAAGAATAAAATTTAATGTTTATTTAAACTATTATTCCTTAGTCTATAAAGAATAAAAATTATTATTCAGAAGAATAGAAACCAATATTGAAATTCCGACTACTTTGGATTGAAAGTTAATTATTTTGGTTTAAAAGTATACTAATATACTTTTTGTTGAAAATTCGTCTTTTAGGGTTGAAAAATTAAATTATTATTTGGTAGAAAATTGAACTATTCGGTTAAAAATTAACTTTTTTGCTGAAAGTTAATATTTTTTGGTTGCAAATTCAACAGTTGTGTAGAAAATTAGTTTCTTTTGGTAGAAATTCCATCTTTCTTGGCTTCCAAATATAAACTATTATATTTTCCATTGAGAATTATTTTTTTTTTCGTTTGAAAATTGTTACTATTTAGTTTAAAATTTAATTCTTTGGTAGAAAATTTAATAATTTTCTTTAAGTCATCCTTTTTGGCTAGAAATGGAACTGTTTGGTTGAAAATACGTCTTTTATTGTTAAAAAATTCAACCATTATTTGATAGGAAATTGAGCTATTTGGTTAAGAATGAAATCTTTTGTTAAAAATTAATAATTTCGGGTTAAAAATTCAATAGTTTTGCAGAAAATTCGCCTTTTTGTCTTGATGATTCCAAATGTGGTTAGAATTTTTTTTCTCGACTAAAAATCTTTCTTGGTAGAAACTTTGCTTTATTAGTTTCAAATTTTTTTGTGTGTGTAAAAATTCAATCTTTTGCTTTCAGTGCGTAGGGTGAGATACGGATGCGACTCTCCCCTCGGAAGGGCCGAGTGCGCGAGTAGTCAGTCGAGTATATTACGCAATATGATGCATTCCAAGTGAAAACGGTTCAGGCGGTCTCGGTTTATTGCGCGATTGAAAAAGTTGCGGTCCGTTAGTCTGCATGCATGCATCAATGTTTTTCAAGTGTTTTTGTTGGCGTACGACAATTTGCCCACTAAAAATCAATATTATAGAATCAAAAAACGACTCAAAATAATTCGCGGAATAGTGAGTTTTGTGGCATGACGTCGATATGTGGAAATGTCAGCCCTCAGGGAGGTTAATACATGGTACTGCAACTGCGCAATTTGAAATAAGTGCGTGTAGGGGGTTTAAACTAAGCGAACTTCAAAATAAGCGGTCTTTAAAATAAACGGAAGTTTACTGTATTCGGTTAAAAATATAACTGATTGAAAATTCGTTTTTAAAAAATTGAACTACTATTTGGTAGAAAATGGAATTATTTGGTTGAAAATGGACTATTTTGATGCAAGTGAATTTTTTTGTTAAAACTTAATACTTTTGGGTTGAAAATTCAACAGTTTTGTAGAAAATTCGTCTTTTTGGCTTGAAAATTCAACAATGTGGTTATACACTTTTTTCTTTCTTTACTAAAAAATCTTTCTTGGTAGAAAATTCGTCTGGTTGGTTTCAAAATTCGTCTCTTTTGGTAAAAATGCAATCTTTTTTTGGCTAAAAATGCAACTGTCGTTGAAAATTAACCTGTTTTGGTTGAGGATTTGACTTTTTTTAAAATTTGAGTGCTTTAATTGAATTAAAATGTTTTTGATTCAGAATTAAAATATTTTTGATTAAAATATCAACTACTATATTTTGTCATTGAGAATTAATCTTTTTTAGTTGACAATTTTTATTATTTGGTTAAAAATATAACTATTTGGTTGGAAATTTGTATTTTAGGGTTCGAAAATCGAACTGTTATTTGGTAGAAAATTGAACTATTTGGTTGAAAATGGACTACTTTGTTGCAAGTGAACTTTTTTGTTAAAATTTAATATTTTCAGGTTGAAAATTCAACATTTTTGTAGAGAATTCGTTGTTTTGGTTTGAAAAGTTAAGAATTTCGTTATGAATTTGTTCTTTTTTTATCAAAAAATCTTTCTTGAAGGAAAATTCGTCTTTTTTGGTAGAAATTCCATATTTTATTGCCCAAAAAAGCAATTGTTTGGTACAAAATCAATCGGTTTTGGTCGAGGATTCAACTATTTTGTATAAAATTCATCTTTTTTATTGAACCGAACTGTTCTTTATTTAAAATTGAAATCTTTTTTGATTGAAATCTCAACCATTTTATTGAATCGAACTGTTCTTTATTTAAAAAAGAAATCTTTTTTGATTGAAATAGCAAACATTAAATTTTTCGTTGAAAATCCATCTTTTATGTTTCAAAATTCAACTACTCGGTTGAAAGTTTAATTGCTTTGTTGAAATTTTTTTTTTTTTTTTTGAAGATTCGTTATTTTAGTACAAAATTCATCTCCTTGGTTGACAACTTAACTAATTGGTTGAAAGTTAGTTTTTTTGGTTAAAAGTTATTTTTTTGAACTGAAAATTTAAGTATTCCACTTTTTTTTGAAAATTTAACTTTTATAATTGATATTATATATATAAATGGTTCAAGCGGCCCTGCCTGTTTACGTTTTGGTTTCCCCAATTGAGGACAAAGGCCAAGGCAAATCATGCCCGAAACCGGTCTTATATCAAGAGTTGAGTGTAGACAGAAATTCAAAACATTTGAGGCCCTGTTTCTAAAGTTAAATAAATCGTCCGCGTGGAAATAAAATGAAAAAGCATGTTCAACATTTTTGTTTCTCACATCTCAATGAGCATTTGACTAGTTTGTGGTTCAATTTGAAATGCCAGTTGTTCACTTGCAAGCTTGGTGGGTGTTTGAAGTAATCGGTCCAGAAGGGAGTAAGTACGATAGTGATCTAACACATCAGAAGCAAGAAGTTCGATTGGGGCATTTGTCTGTTGACAAATTCCTCTCTGTTGCAAAATGTTGACTGCATCGCTAGCTGTTAAAATAGTTTATTAAAGGTAATTTCCTATCTATGGTTTATATTTATATATTAAATATAAACTGCAAATTTATAGAGATAATATAGGGTGACCAGACGTCTTCATTTATCAGGAAATGTCCTGATTTTTTATCACTGTCCTGATTTTCTGATTTGTTGTGCTATGTCTTGATTTTTCAAGCCTGAAAACAAAAATTCGCGATTTTTATTGCGCGTACCTAAATTTTGTTCACAACTTATGACGGTGCAGTTTCATTGTGACTGTTCAATTCAATTAAAAAAAATTGACATGTGTTGAATTTTACTAATATTTAAAAAGAAAAGAAAACATTGAATTGCTTAAAAAATTGAAAGGTCTCGAGAATATATAAAATAATTAAAATATTGTATAGATTGTGCTCAATTACTTAATTAAAAATGTTGACCTCGAAAAAAATATTTGTATAATTTATAAATTTAGAGAATGAACATACAATTTTATTTTGTTAAAAATTTTACAGTTTTGTTAAAAACTAAAGTCAATCTTTTTGGTTGTAATTGCAACTGTTTTGTTTACAATTCATATTTTTGGGTTTAAAATTCATATTTTTGGGTTGAAAATTTAACTACTTCGTCGAATATTAACATCTTTGTTGAAAATGCAACTGTTTTATAGAAAATTCGTCTTTCTGGCATGAAAATTCCACATCTTGGAAGAATTTTTTTTTCTTCATTGACTGAAAAATCTTTCTTGGTTGTTCATGTATTTTGTTAAAAAGTAATTTCTTTGGTTAAAAATGTAACTATTTTGTTTAAAATGGATCTTTTTTCGTTAAAAATTCAAGTACTTTGTTGAAAATTTGTTGTTTCTTTTGGTAGAAAAGTAATCTCTATGGTTGAAAATTCATCTTCATGGTCGAAAATTCAACTATTTGGTTCAAAATTAATTTTTTTTGCAGATTCATTATTGTTGTTTCGATTAATCCGTTTTTGGTTTAGAATTCGTGCATTCTGTTGAAAATTGTTCTTTTCTTGGCGAAGAATTCATCTGTTTTTTTGACAGTTAATTTCTTTGGTTCAAAATTTAATTTTTTAAACTGCAAATATAACTATTCCGTTTTAGGTTGAAAATGTATATTTTTTAGTTGAAAATTAAAGTATTTTGTTGAAAATTCGTCTTTTTTGTAGAAAATTAATCTGACGTCGTGATCAATTTGTCTTCATTGCTAGAATTTAACTGCTTTTGATTCAAAATTAAAATATTTTTTGGTAGCAATATAAAAAATTGGGTACATTTTTTGTTGAGAATTCATATTTTTTAATGTAAAATTTAACTACTTGCTTTAAAGTTGAACTATATTGTTAAAAATTTATATCTTTGGTTAAAGAGTTATAATTTTAGTCGAAAATTCATCCATTCAGTTGAAATTTTAGCTGTTTTATTTGAAATACATTTTTTGGTTAAATATAAATTTTGTTAATTGAAAATTGGGCTATTCCATTTTTTATTGAAAATTGATGTTTTAGTTAACAGTTTTTTTTAATTCTACTGTTTCGGATCAAAAATATAAATCTTGTTTATTTGAAATACCAAGTATTAAACTTTTCATGAAGAATTCTTATTTTTTTGATGAAAATTTAATTGTTTGGTTGAAAGTTAAACTACTTTGTTAAGAATTCATGATTTTGGTTAATGGTTCATAATTTCAGTTCAAAACTTATTTCTGTGGTTAAAAATTGAACTATTTTGTTGAAAACTCGTTGTTTTTTTTTTATTGAAAATGAAACTTTTAACAGAAAATTTAGCTACTCCATTCTTTGTTGAAAAACCAACTAGTGTGTGGAAAATCCATGTATCGTGTTGAAAATACATTTGTTTCGTTAAAAATTCATCTTTTTTTTGTAGAAAATTAATCTCATTGGTTGAAAAGTTATCTTTTTGGTTGAATATTGATTTCTTGGGTTGAAAATTGAACCTGAAAGAAGAATTGATAAAGTTCAGGGAAAATGAAAAATTGGTCAGGGACAATTCAAGGAAAGTCAGGGAATTTCGAAACTGAATTGGGATAATGACTTTATTTTCCGATCATGTCATCTGGTCACCCTAAGATAATGCAAAAACTGACAGGGAATAAAAAACATAACCATACAAAAACACTTATATTTACGTATTCAGGAAAAATAAAACTATTTTAATTATTGAGACTCACATGAGTATCCATCCACCCAAAGTTGATAAACTTCTGGATCAACGAGAGTATAATTACTAACAAATACGTCGACTTCCGACAGCATGATTGAGGTTATGGTGCGTTTAGCACTGTTATCAAAATTGAATCATGACCAGCTTTATAAATCCACAGACTATTTAGCTAAAACGGAATATTTGGAAGAATGAAATGTAAAGAGTGTGGAATACGTTCGGTATATGGTGGGTATTGACAATATGACAATAACAATAGACATTGACTGATGTCAACATTAAAATCGATATTGAACTAGCAGACCACCGTGTAGCAGACCATAGCAGACGAAATGGAACGTAATCACTGCGCTTGCGCGTTATTTGCTCGTTTGGCGGCGTTAAATCGATTTAAATAAGATTATAACAAAACTAAATATTAATATAACAACTAATCCGAAATTGATAAAAGTGTATATTTTGTCCATTTCAGTGAATTGTTATCAGTACCAACATCTATTCAATTCCATGCTTAATTTCAATATTTTTTTAACGTAATTTTAAAGATTCAAATTTTAACATTTCGCGCGATTTTATTTTATTACAAAAGCGCCAATTAGATATTTGCACTTCAACCACCAGCTAACTTCACTTCGATGAGTGCTGAGGGGAAAACAGTGGTCCAAATGCATGAAAAAACTTTATTTTTGTAATATCTTCGTAATGAATAATAATTGTTATCATTTTATTGTTTCATTGAATAGTTATTGAAAAATAAAAACAATTCTTACATACACTTATATAGGAAAAATTAGTTTTTATGAAGATATTAGCAAAATAGGGCAAAAATAGACCGAATCCGCCATGCATTTGGTCAATTTTTCCCCCTCAGCACTCAACGAAGTGAAGTTAGCTGGCGGTTGAAGTGAAAATATGTAATCGGCCATACAAATTTAACGGAAAAACGCGCCAAACCATGTAGTCAAAGTCTGTCAAAGTCCAAACATTCCAAAGTATGTTTACTGACATTTTGCGAATTAAAAAGGTGGGAAAACGTTATAAAACGCTTGTTAGAAGAAAGAATAATTTAAAATATACATGAATAATGTGAATTAAGTGCGCGTAAAAATGAAAATCGAAGACAGTTACTTTTTAGGATAAGCTTTTGCCCGTTTTATTGCAGAAACTTTTGCGCCTCATATGTTCCTTTAAAAATTTGTGTGAAATCAAAAAAATTTCGGTAAATTCGCTCGTGTTTGTCGGCATGCGAAGTTTCAGATGCAGGAAAAGCTTTGGAAGGTGATTTTGAAGGTAAAATATGTGTTTTATGAAGGTTTTTCATTGCAGGGCCAAAACGTAACCTCACTTTTTTGTTTACTTTGTATCGTTTTTATCTTTTTATTATATCGCAAGTATTCCAATAAGTTTTTTTTTATTAAAAATTCAGTTCTAATGCACAGACGATTTTGGCATTACTTTTTAATATTCGCCATAATTTGTTGTGATGCTTTAATTTAAGAAAATTTATAACCTTTCGTCCGAAAATTTAAAATAGCACCAGATTTGTTAATTTATCTCATTAATTCGACATGATAATATGATAAATAAAAATTGTATGCTTTTGTTAGAAATTCTTCAAAAAATAGTCGAAAAAAAAGTTTTAAATAAGAATTTTACCTAAAATCAAAGTATCATCGAGAGTCTTCAGTTCTAAATTTGTTAAATTACATTGTATACTAAAATCCAGTTATAAATATAGGGGCGCAATAAAATAACAACCAAACTTGTTATTTAAAACCCACACGGCAATAAACAGATTGCATTTTAAGAAATGATTAATGATTCACAAGTTCAAAAATATTGAATATTGAACATTGTACAAATTAAAATTTTGCTGAAGGCCGCCGAATCGTCGCTATTTAGCTTAATTTCAAGCAAATTGTGTATTTAGAATCTATTTAGGATTGTTTCAAAAATAATCAGCTTCAAATTATACATACGTCCGCGGACACACCTCAGGACACCCGGGTACCCACCATACAAAAATTCAACTTTGAGCGGATCATATTTAATTCATCATAATTTAATCAATTATTAACTATAAATAATTGTTCGTTACATTCTGTGTACGATATATATATATATATATATAATCCAATCTGTTTCATACAGTACATCACGACAC
>JAABKJ010003957.1:0-25092 GCA_011634705.1 Andricus grossulariae
TTCTTAGGTGGAACTGTAGATTTTCTTTTAATCGTAAAAAACAAGATTAAAAATAAAAAAATTAAACTTTTGGAAAATCCGAGAAAAAAACCACACAAGAGACGAAAAAAAATGAAAAGACAAAAGTTGTTCAACCGAAAAAATTGACAAATTTTGTATAAATTCTTGTTATAAAAATATATTGTAAATAAAAAAATAACATTTTTGGAAATTTGATTCGTTTGGTAGAAAATTCATCTATTTGGTGTCGGGTGGAAAATTTAAATGCTTTGTGGAAAATTCAACTATTTTGTTAAAAAATCGTGTTTTTTTTTCTTTATTGTAACTGGTAGAAAGTTCGGTTCTTTTTTATCAAAAACTAATTCTTTAAACTTAAAATGTAAACTATTCCACTTTTGAATGAAAACTTATATTTTTTAGTTAAAAGTTCAACTATTTGGTGAAAATTTCAAGTGTATTTGTTCGAAAATTCTACTATTCATTTGAAAAATTAACTGCTTGCTAGAAAATTAACTTTTTTGTGGAAAATTCATGTATTTTGTTGAAAATCGATCTTTCTGGGTAGAAAATTAATCTTCTGGCTGTGGTTGAAAACTTATATTTTTTAGATGAAAATTCAATTATTTGGAGGTACATATATCTTTGTAGGTTTTGACCCTCCCCCCCATCTTAAATAATTTTTGGTTGAGTAAATTTTTTTTGTGTATTTATTTAGGGTTCATCTAAAATTTTCATTTAAAAAAGATAAATTCTTCACAAAAAATTAATTATTTGATATTTTAACAAGAGAAAGATTTTCATTTTAAAACAAAAACGGTTGAATTGTTCCCAAAAATACGAATTTTCACAAAAATAGTTTAATTTTGAATGAAGAAATCAATTTGTAAGTAAAATGGTGAATCTTCAACTTGAGTTTGTTGAATTTTCTTCCAAAAGATTGAATTTTCAACAAAAAATTTGATTTTTAACCACCGAAACAGATTAATTTTTAACCAGACATTTTCAGGCCAAAAAAGAAAAAAATGTCAAATTGTTGAATGTTTAAACCAATAATACAAATTTTTAATTAAACAGTTAAATTGAACCAAAAAAAGATGAATTTGCAAAAAAATAGTTGGATCCTCAACCGAAAGTTGCTCAACCAAAAAAGATGAAATTTCTATCAAAAGAGACGATATTTCAAATCAAAAAGACAAATTTTCGAGAAGAATTGAAATTTCAACCAAAAAAGATTTTTTATTCAATAAAGAAAATTTTTTTATCCAAAATGGTTAATTACCAAACTAAAAATACGAACTTTCAAAAAATCACATAAATTTGCAACCAAATAGTTGAATTTTGGAATTTAAAAAGATTCATTTTCAACAAAAAATTGTATAGTTAAATTCTCATCAATAAAAATTAATTTTCAGTGAAAAAAAAAAAATTCTACAAATCAGTTGAGTTTTTTTTTATCAGAGGAATGAATTTTTAACTAAAATGATGTATCTTCAACTTAAAAAAATTAATTTTCAATAAAGTAGTTCAACTTTCAATCAAATAGTTGACTTTTCTACCAGAGTGTTTAATTTTCGATTCAAAAATACGAATTTTCAACAAAACAGTTGAATTTCCAACCAAAAAGAACGAACTTTTAACAAATTTGTTGCATTTACAACAAAATATCTTATGTAAAGAAAAGAAGAAAAATCCTCGACCCCCCCCCTCCCACCTAACACCCTTGAATCAATCAAATATTTTCTTGAATTAGGCAAAATTTTCTTGATTATACCAAATTTTTCTGCAATTTCATTGGATTATTGCGAATTATAGACATAATCCGTTTTCATTTGAGGGTTATTCGTGTAATTGAAAGGGGGGTGGTGGTCTATTTAATAGTTATTTCAAACAATTATTTTGAAAGTTATTTTCAAAAGCTATTTTAAAAACTGCTATTTTGGGGTTTAAACTGGCGTGGTCTATTGAATAGGGACTATTTATGAGTTGGGTAAGGGGTATTCTATTTAAATAGAGGTTGTCTAGAGGATTGTAAACGAGCCTTTCTATTTAATAGGGTCTATATAGAAGATGGGCAGGGGGTTATCTGTTTCAATAGCGGCTATTTAGGGTTAAAAATAGGGTGGTCTATTTAATATGGACTATGTGAGAGTTAGGAAAGGGGCGTTCTATTTAAATAGAGGATATTATAAGGATTGGTAAGGAGCCACCCTATTTAATAGTGTCTATTTAGGATTGGGCAGAGGGTAATCAATAGGGACTATTTAGGGAATATAAAGAATGCGTTCTATTTAATATGGACTATTCAATAGAATAGGTATATTATTTACTTATTTATTTCTATTGTTATATTATACATTATATATTATTATTTTTAAATAATTGTTTTGCATTTAATTGGATTCTTACGAATTACAGACATAATCCTTTTCAATTTGAGGGTTATTCGTGTGATTGAAAGGAGGGTGGTGGTCTTTTTAATAGTTATTTAAAAATTTGCATTAAAAGGTATTTTCAAAAGTCGCTATTTTGGGGTTTAAACTGGCATGGTCTATTTAATAGGGACTATTTAAGAGTTAGATAAGGGGCTTTCTATTTAAATAGAGGTTGTCTGGAGGATTGTAAGCGAGACTTTCTATTTAATTGGGCCTATATAGAAGATGGGCAGGGGGTAATCTATTTCAATAGGGGCTATTTAGGATCTAATATAGGGTTGTCTATTTAATACGGACTATGTGAGAGTTAGGGACGGGGTATTCAATATAGACTATTCAATAGGGTAGGTGGTCTTTTTCGGAAATTTTATAGAAAACATCTATTTATTCAGAGCTATTTAGTGGAATGGAAGAAAGGTGGTCTCTTTATTAGTGTTCATTCAAGGGATTGAAAATGAAGAGTCTATTTTTTAAAAGCTGTTTAGGGAATTACAAGGCGGTCAGTCTATTAAATAGGGGATATTTGAAAGATAGCGTATGGGGTTTAAAAAGCGTTTCTCGAGTTTAATGTGTTCTATTTAAGGGTTGGATTAGGGGTGGCCCATTTGGCTAGGGTTAATTTGGGAGATTGAAAAGAAGATGGTCTATTTATCAGGTCCTATTTAGGGCATTGGAAGAGGGATGTTCTATTTAAGAGGCCATATTGAGGAGATGGGCCAGGTTTGGCCTATTTCAATAGAAAATATTAGAAGAAATTACAAGAGGGGGTAAATTAATATGAGGGCATATTTAGAGTTTTGGAAAGGGTTAGCCTTTTTCAATAGCATAATTTAGGGGTTTTAAGGGCCTACTATTTAATAGGGGTTATTCACAAAATAAATTATATGTTTAGAAAGGGGGGTCTGCCAAAGTATCATTATTCATGAAAATGGGTTGGAAAAGGACGTAGTCTATTTATTTTCGGGCTATTTGGGGGTTGGGTATGGAGAAAGTCTATTTAATAGGATTCACGTCTGGGTCGAGGTAAAGGTAATCTGTTTCAATAGAGGCTATTTAATAGGGTAGGGTGAGGGTAGTCTATTTCAAAATTTGCTATTTAATAAACTGTAAGGGACAACCTATTTACTCAGGCCTATTTGGTAAATTTAATGAAAGGCGGTCTATTTATTAGTTCCTATTGAAGGATTTGGAGGGGGGGGGGTCTACTCATTATATTCTTTTCGGGAATGGTAAAGTTGCCGGTCCATTTTCCAGGGGAAATTAAAGGGGTGTCGCAATTGGGAAATGCAAAGAGGCGATATATTCAATAGGGGCTATTTAGGGCTTGATTGAGGTGTAGCCTATTTCAATAGGAGTCGTTT
The DNA here is from genome assembly GCA_011634705.1 of Andricus grossulariae. Classification (NCBI taxonomy): domain Eukaryota; kingdom Metazoa; phylum Arthropoda; class Insecta; order Hymenoptera; family Cynipidae; genus Andricus; species Andricus grossulariae. The sequence continues at coordinate 3,794 of JAABKJ010003957.1, forward strand.
GGGAAATTTTAAGACGGAATTCAATTTTATAGAGGCTATGTAAGGGTTGGGCAAGGGTTTCAGCATGAAGTGGTCTATTTTAAAAGGGGCTATTTGGGTGAATAGCCTATTGTTTGTATTGTAAATAGACTATTGTTAGGCTAAGCGAAGGGAAATTTATTTTGACAGATGTTATTTGGTGGATTGAAACGAAGACGGTCTATTTATTGGGGCCTATTGAGGGTTTGGGAAATGGTAGGCCTTTTTAATAGCAGAAATTAGGGGAATTTTAAAGATCGTTCTATTTAATAGGGAATGTTTTCGGACATTTTTAATAAGTGCTATTTGGGAATTGGCAAAGGAGTTCGAAGAGGAGGTACTCTATTTAATTGAGGGCTATTTGGGTGTTGAGTAGGGGGTGTTCTATTTATTGGCTTTCTATTTAAATAGGTTGATTGCCAATTCCGCCCCAGCCACCTGCGTGCGCCCCCTCCCCCACTATGCGGTTGCCTCTCACTCAGCCGAAATGCTGTCGCCGAGCCTGGTCAGCGGAAGTCCTTTGTAACAATATTTAAATTCAACATATGGTAATTTATAAATATAATATTCGAAATCTGCGACTTATAACGAATTTTAAAGTTTAATTTTTAACTCTGAAGCTCCTTCAAATTTTAAATGTAACTTAAATTTCAGATACTGTTAGCTGCAAGTGATATTCCTGCACTTGTAACTGAAAATATATTTATAGAAATTCTTCTTATTCTGCTTTGCATGTGTTAACATGGTATTTTTAATAAACTTTTATGAACAAATTGCATAATATTCATCATAGTGTCCCAGGCTGAAAATTTATACACAGTGGGAAATATTATGTATAATTTTTATTGGTTTTATTAATTTTTTGTGTAAAAAAAAACTTTTTAAGGCAAACTATCAAAAGAATAATTTTGAGCAATGTGATTGGTTAAGCAATAACTTGAAAATTCATTATCTAATTTTCAAATTTTTAGGTAAAATAACATATTGTTGTAATCGTTATAATTGGCAGATTTCTAATATTATATTTATAAATTACCGAGTTCTGAATGAAAAAAAAAAGTTATGGTCCGCATTTTAGTCCTCATTAGGTACAAAAGACTACCGCTGCCCAGGCTCGGCGGCAGCAGATCAGTTGAATGGGGCGACTGCAATTCGCCGACGGCTACCTGCGACCTCTTCCCCCTCTACTGCGCTAGTCGGCGACGAATTCCCCTCCTGCGCTGCTACCTCGAAGCCTGGAAGGTATATTCGCCGACGGAATTATTTTGCTTATTGAGCATGTGTCATTCAGCGCGGGCTTATTTAAAATGAAGAAATTAGTTTTTTTCTCTTGTGACGTCAAATTGTAGTTGAATAATAGTTATCAATAGAGTAACCATTTCCAAGTACAAAAATACACAGCAAATTTTAAAAATGTGTTTCTATTACAATTTTAATTAAAAAATAAAGAATATATATATTCATTTAATTATTAATAAAATATCAGAATAATATCAATTTAAGTATAATAATATCATGGAAATATAAATGAAAATTTCAATTAATAGTATACATAAATATTTAATTAATGAATTAAAAAAATATTAATATTGACCTAATTAATTAAATTTGTTCATCATTACATTATAATGAATTTTCAACCTAACAGTTAATTTTTCCACTAAATGGATAAAATTTCAACCAAATAGTGAAATTGTTACCTAAAAAAGAGATTTTCAAACAAAAAATGAACTGTGTGAATTTTCAGTTTAAAAAGTTAATTTGCACCAAAAATGAATCCCATTTTTATAAATAAATTTAATTGAATAATTAGGTAAATATTAATACTTGTTTTATTAATTAATTTAATATTTAAATTTATGTATACTACAAATTAAAATTTTATTTTGTATTTTCATGATATTATTATACTTATATTGATATTGTTATGATATTTTATTAATAAATGCACTACCGTCGGAAATTGTGCGCACGACTCTTGTGAGCGCTATTAAAAATCACTGCTGACTTCGAACTATGATATTTCGGTGAAAAAAAGAGATAGGGCATTTTTTTTAAACAGTTGGAAAGCCTATGAAATTCAACGTCTAGTGGTTCCCAACAAATATTTTTTGACCTTTTGAAATTAATACAGCAATTGAGAAGTTTAAAAACAAAATTCGAGATTTTCTTAAATTTTCTATCTCAACTTCAACTTTTAGCATGACCTAGGAAAATTTTTCCAAGAACCTCAAAATTATACGACATCGAGCCTGAAATCTTATTTTTAATTTAAGCCAAGAAAACTTGAAAAATCTTCATGGATACCCGAGATATGATCAAAAATGTTCAATCTTATCTGAGTTCAATTGTAAGTAATTGTGTCAATTGTGAGTAATTGAACTCAGATAAGATTGAACATTTTTGATCATATCTCGGGTATCCATGAAGATCTTTCAACTTTTCTTGGCTTAAATTGAAGATAAGATTTCAGGCTCGGTGTCGTATAATTTTGAGATTTTTGAAAAAATTTTCCTAGGTCGTGAAAAAGTTGAAGTTGAGGTAGAAAGTTTGAGAAAATCTTGAATTTTGTTTTTAAACTTCTCAAGTGCTGTGTTATTTTCAGAAGGACAAAAAAATATTTGTTGAAACCACTAGACGTGGAATTTCATTAGCTTTCTAACTGTCTTTAGAAAAATGCCCTGTGTCTTCTTTTCACCGAAATATCGTCGTTCGAAGTCAGCAGTGATTTTTAACAGCGCTCACAAGAGTCGTGCGCACAATTTCCGAGGGTAGTGTGAAAAAATATATTTTTTATTTTTTAATTTAAAAACCCTATCGATAATTCTATCATTCAACTACCACTTGACGTCATAAGAGAAAAAAAAACTAATTTATTCATTAAGAAGAAGAAGCAATGAGTCGGCGAATATACCGACCACGCTTCCAGTCAGCAGCGCAAGAGGGGAATTCGTCGCCGACAAGCGCAGTGGAGGGGGAAGAGGTCGCAGGCAGCCGTTGGCGAGTTGACGACTGCCCGTTGAGTGAGGAGAAGCTGCGTAGTGGGGGAAGCCGCGTAGTGGGGGAACGTACGCAGGTAGCGGATGCAGAATTGTCATCTGCCCTATGCATAGAATGCTCTTAGGAAATGAGAAAAGGGTTATAAAAAGTCACCGTTTTTTTAATAAGCAAATTTTTCAGTTTATTTTGGGCTTCTGAAAGGGGGCAGCCCATACTCTATTTTACTAATTTCACATTCTTTTGCAGGTCTTCCTGGCCCTGGCGGGTCTCACACACGCCCAGGATTTGTACTTCAGAGAGCCTGAGAAACTCGTGAGGGGCTCCCACGATTTGGGAGACACGCGAGGAAATTATGCATTTAATTATGAAACTGAGGGTGGAATTTTTCAAAGGGAGCAAGGATCCCGAAAGTATGAAGGAACTGATGCTGAGACTCAATTGATTCAAGGTTCGGTTCAATATAATGCACCTGATGGTACCCCAATTTCGCTAAGTTGGACTGCTGATGAATTCGGAACCCAAGTTTCTGGATCCCATCTTCCCACCCCTCCCCCAATTCCACCTGCGATCCAGAGGGCTCTTGACTGGCTCGCAAAACAACCCTCAACGACTGAAGGACCTGAGGATTCGGAAAATTATAAAGAAAAGCCCAAGAAAAACACCGTTTTACAGAAACAGCAGTTCAGACCACCACAGAACAGGAAAATTTAGAATAATTCGTAATTAGGCCGATTTCTTCAATTTGAGTATGAAATTTTCTTGAAGGTTGAATTTTTATAAAAAAAGTTTTCTTAAATTATTTTATGCAGGAGGGGAAATTTTTTTTCACTTATGCTTTTGAAAGTAGGATATTAGGGAAAGAATATGCTGAATTGAAATAATTGTTAATTATAAAATTGATATTTATATTTTAGATTTATAAATTAAAATCAATATCAATGTTATTGATGATTTTTTCAAATACCAATTCTAATTTTGTTATTATATTAATCACAAAATTGCATTTTGTATGTTCAATAAAATTTTCATAAAAATTCTCTCACCTTCAATTTTCGAAAAAATTGTTTTTCGAAATTCGTATTGTAGTTTAATTGATTAGGACATAATGACGTAATTTTGTGATATGCATATTGAAGAAAAAATAACAGTACAGATTTATTATAGTTGATAAGTGAAGACATTGAAACTTATAATTAGATATTTTTAGTTTAGAAGTAAGCAATGAGATCAAAGTTATATTTTGAAATAAATTTTGATATTTTTTATGAAAAAAAGGTTTATTTATTTATTTTGTTTATAAAGAATTGTGAACCTAAAGCGACAAATCAAGAGTTCCAAATTTGAGATAATTACAAAATTGGAAGCATTCTAATTTTCTATCAAAAAGACAAATTATTTAAAAAACATTTGAAATTTCATCCAGAAAACTTTGATTAAAAAAAAAAATTCAACCAACTAGTCGAATCTTCAACAAAATAGGTAAATTTTCAGTAAAAAAATCAATTTTTAACAACAAAAAAGCGAATTTTCTACACAAAAGATTAATTTTATACCAAAAAGGCGAATTTTTTATAAAACATTTTAAATTTCATCCAGAAAACTTTAATTTAAAAAATTATAATAATTTTCAACTAATCAGTTGCATTTTCAACAAAATAGGTAAATTTTCAGTCCAGAAAGCAATTTTTAAACAACAAGAAAACTAGTTTTCTACGCAAAATATTAATTTTTTTTACCACAAAGACGAATTTTCTATAAAAAATTTGAAATTTCATCCAAAAAACTTGAATTTTCAGAAAAAATGTTAATTTACAACCAATCAGTTGAATGTTCAACAAAATAGTTAAATCTTCCGTTAAAAAATTAATTTTTAACAAGAAAAAAAATAATTTTCAACCAATCAGTTGAATGTTAAAAAAAAAAGTCAAATTTTCCGTTAAGAAATTTTTTTTAAGAATAAAAACGAATTTTCTACACAAAAGATTGATTTTCTACAAAAAGACGAATTTTCAACAAAATATATCAATTTTCTACCAAAGTGTTGAATTTTCAACCAATTAGTTGAATTCTCAACAAAATAGTCAATTTTTCCATTAAAAACTTAATTTTCAGTGCAACAAAAAAGAAAAATTTTCTACAGAAAAGATTAATTTTCCACCAAAAAAACGAATTTTTCATAAAACATTTTAAATTTCAGCCAGAAGACTTTAATTAAAAGAAAAATAATAATTTTCAACCAATCAGTTGCATGTTCAACAAAATAGGTAAATTTTCCGTCAAAAAAGCAATTTTTAAGAGGAAAAAAAAAGGAATTTTCTACACAAAAGATTAATTTTCTACCAAAAAGACGAATTTTCTACAAAACATTTGAAATTTCATCCAAAAAACTATAATTTTCAACAAAAATGATGATTTTCAATCAATTAGTTGAATGTAGAAGAAAATAGTTCAATCTTCCGTTAAGAAATTATTTTTAAGAATAAAAACGAATTTTCTACACAAAAGATTGATTTTCTACAAAAAGACGAATTTTCATCAAAATATATAAATTTTCCACCAAAGTGTTGAATTTTGAAACAAGAAGGACGAATTTTCTATAAAAGATTTGAAATTTCATCCAGCAAAATTGAATTTTCAACAACAAAAAAATGTAAATTTCAACCAATCAGTTGAATTTTCAACAAAATAGTTAAATTTTCTGTTGAAAAATCAACTTTCAGCGCAAAAAAAACGAATTTTTTACACAAAAGATTAATTTTCTGCCAAAAAGACGAATTTTTTATAAAACATTTGAAATTTCATCCAGAAAACCTTAATTAAAAGAAATATATAATTTTCAACCAATCAGTTGAATGTTCAACAAAATAGGTAAATATTTCGTCAAAAAAACAATTTTTAATAACAAAAAAACGAATTTTCTACACAAAAGATTAATTTTCTACCAAGAAGACGAATTTTTTTTTAAATGTGATTTTTCATCCAGAAAACTTTAATATTTAGCAAAAATGTTAATTTACAACCAATCAGTTGAATGTTCAACAAAATAGTTGAATCTTCCGTTAAAAAATTATTTTTAAGAAAAAAACGCTTTTTTTACACAAAAGATTGATTTTCTCCGAAAAGACGAATATTTAAGGAAATATATAAATTTTTATAACCAAATAGTTTAAGTTTCAACTGAAAAGGTTACTTCTCTACTAAAAAGATTAATTTAAAACAAATTGCATACATTTTTAACTAAGTAGTTTGAAGAATGGATTTGATGCTAGTTTCGAAAAAATTTTCACTAAATAGTGGAATTTCTAAATTGAAATAGATAAATTATTTAGTAGAAATGACGTAGTAAAATTTTCATTAGAGACAATTATTTTTTAATAAAAAAAAGAATTTTTTATCAGCAGCTTAATTGTACCAAATAATTTAATTTTCTATCAAAGTGTTGAATTTTCAAACAAAAAAGACGAATTTTTCATAAAACATTAAAAATTTCATCCAGAAAACTTGAATTTTCAACAAAAATGTTAATTTTCCACAAATCAGTTGAATTTTCGACAAAATAGTTAAATTTTCCGTTTGAAAATAAATTTTGGACAAAAAAAGAACAAATTTTCATCACAAAAGATTAATTTTCTACCAAAAAGACGAATTTTCAACAAAACATATAAATTGTTAACCAAATAGTTGAATTTTCAACTGAGAAGATTACCTTTCTACTAAAAAGATTGATTTTAAACAAATTGTATGCATTTTTAAATAAATAGTTTGAGGATGAATTTGTCGCTAGTTTCTGAACAATTTCTAATAAATGGTGGAATTTCTAAATTAAAAAAAAAAATTATTATCAAAAAATGGTTTAGTTAAATTTTCAATTAAGAGAAATAACTTTCAATAAAAAACTTTATTTTGTACCAAATAGTCGAATTTTCTACCAAAGTGTTAAATTTTCAAACAAAAAAGACGAATTTTCCATAAAATATATAAATTTTTAACCAAATAGTTGAACTTACAACTAAGAAGATTACTTCTCTACTAGAAAGATGGGTTTTCAACAAATTGTATAAATTTTTAGCTAAATAGTTTGAAGCATGAATTTGATATAATTTCTAAAAAAAATTAACTGAATAGTGAAATTTCTAAACTAAAGAAGATCAATTATTAACCAAAAATGGCGTGGTAAAATTTTAATTAAAGACCATTATTTTTTAATAAAAAAACTAATTTTCTAAAAAACAGTTTAATTTTGTACCAAACAGTAGAATTTCCTACTAGGGCTATTTCCTACTATTAATTTTCAAACGAGAAAGACGAATTTTGTATAAAAACTTTGAAATTTCATCCAGAAAACTCGAATTTAAAAAAAAAATAAAAAAAATGTTAATTTTCAACCAATCAGTTAAATGTCCAACAAAATCCTTCAATTTTCCTTCCAAAAATTAATTTTTAACAACAAAAAAACAAATTTTCAACACAAAAGATTAATTTTCTACCAAAAAGACGAATTTTCAACAAAATATATAAATTGTTAACCAAATAGTTGAATTTTCAACTGAAAAGGTTACTTCTCTAATAAAAAGATGAATTTTATATGAATTGCATACATTTTAAAATAAATAGTTTGAAGAATGGATTTGATATAGTTTCTAAAAAAAATTCACAGAATAGTGAAATTTCTAAACTAAAAAAGATCAATTATTAACCAAAAATGATGTAGTAAATTTTTCATCAGAAACTTATTTTTTATTCAAAGAAAACAGTTTAATTTTGTACTAAATAGTTCAATTTTTTACCAAAGTGTTGAATTTTCAAACAAGAAAGACGAATTTTCTATAAAAACTTTGAAATTTCATCCAGAAAACTTGAATTTTCAAACAAAAATAACAAAAATGTTAATTTTTAACCAATCAGTTGAATGTCCAATAAAATCCTTCAATTTTCCTTCAATAAATTAATTTTTAACAACAACAACAAATTTCAACAAGAAATTAATTTTCTGCAAGAAAGACGAATGTTCAATAAAATATAGAAATTTTTAACCAAATAGTTGAATTTTCAACTAAGAAGATTACTTCTATACTAGAAAGATGGATTTTCAACAAATTGCGTAAATTTTCAATTAAATAGTTTGAAGAATGAATTTGATATAATTTCTAAAAAAAAATCACTAAATAGGGGAATTTCTTAACTAAAAAAGATCAATTATTAACCAAAAATGGTGTAGTAAAATTGTCATTAGACAATTATTTTTTATTAAAAAGCAGTTCAATTTTGTAACAAATAGTGGAATTTTCTATCAAAGTGTTGAATTTTCAAACAAAAAGACGAATTTTCTACAAAACATTTGAAATTTCATCCAGAAATCTTGCATTTTCATCAAAAATGTTAATTTTCAACCAATCAGTTGAATGCTCAACAAAATCATTAAATTTTCCTTTAAAGCATTAATTTTTAACAACAAAAATAATAAAAACTTTCAACGAAAAATTAATTTTCTGCAAAAAAGACGAATTTTCAACAAAATATATCAATTTTTAACCAAAGAGTTTAAGTTTCAACCAAGAAGGTTACTTCTCTACTAAAAAGATTTATTTTGAATAAATTGCACACATTTTTAACTAAATAGTTTGAAGAATAGATTTGATGCTAGTTCCGAAAAAATTTTTACTACACAGTGGAATTTCTAAACTAAAAAAGATAAATTATTAACCAAAAATGGTGTAGTAATTTTTTAATTGAAGACAATTATTTTTTAATAAAAAAACGAAGTTTTTCATAAACAGTTTAATTTTATATCAAATAGTGGAAATTCCTACCAAAGTGTTGAATTTTCAAACAAAAAAGAAGAATTTTCTACAAAACTTTTAAAATTTCATCCAGAAAACTTGAATTTTCATAAAAAATATTAATTTTCAACCAATCAGTTGAATGCCCAACAAAATCCTTGCATTTTTCTTTAAAGCATTAATTTTTATTGAAAAAAAAATGTCAACAAAAAATTAATTTTCTACAAAAAAGACGAATTTTCAACAAAATACATAAATTTTTAACCAAATAGTTGAATTTGCAACTAAGAAGATTACTTCTCTACTAAAAAGATGAATATTATGCAAATTGCATATATTTTTAACTAAATAGTTTAAAAAATGGATTATATAGTTTCTAAAAGGAATTCACTAAAAAGTGGAATTTTCAAACTAAAAATGATAAATTAGTAACCAAAAATGGTGTGGTAAAATTTTGATTAAAGACAATTATTTTTTAATAAAAAAACGAAGTTTTTAATAAACAGTTTAATTTTATACCAAATAGTGGAAATTCCTACCAAAGCGTTAAATTTTCAAAGAAAAAGGACAAATTTTCTATAAAACATTTGAAATTTCATCCAGAAAACTTGAATTGTCAACAAAAATATTAATTTTCAACCAATCAGTTAAATTTCCAACGAAATCCTTAATTTTTCCTTAAGAACATTAATTTATAATAAACCATTATTTTTTAATAAAAAAAACGAATTTTCTAAAAATCAGTTTAATTTTGTACCAAATAGTTGAATTTTCTACCAAAGTGTTGAATTTTTAAAAAACAAGATAGACGAATTTTGTATAAAACCTTTGAAATCTCTGAAAACATGAACTTAAATTAAAAGCTTTTTGAAATATTTGACTGTTTTATTATCTATTGAAACTTACAAAAATGTGTATATCAACTTCGAGGATTTTTTGACAGATGGCAGCACTTGGATATTTTTTTGAAAAAAATCTATATCGCATTCTTTAAAATCGTTTCATTAATTTCAAATTCAAAATAAAATAAAAATATGCTATTCATTTTGGAATTTCGAAAAAATCACAATTTGATACATGACTTATTTCTACAATAGAAGAAGAGTGAAGAAATCTATGTTTTAGAATACAAAATATATTATTATAAAAAAAGGTAATAAAAAAATAGATAATAAAATTAATAAATAATTAATGTGAAAAATTATTCATATTATTTATGACTACCTTATCATTTATAATATTAGAAAACGAAAATTGGAAATTAAAACAAACATTTCTAGAGAATATAATCCATAATAATTTATTTACAGCATTTTTTATACATTAATGTAAACCTAATTACAATATGATTAAACTGAGTATAGAAAGAGGAATTTTCTCAGTGAAGATTGCTAAAAATTTATACTAATCATATTTTTTTCCAAATTTTTTCATTTCCCTTCAAAATTCCTCCCTCTTTTTTTCACAGAGTACACATTTTATAGAGGTACACACACATAATTACACTAAAGTATAATTAAATAATTAATTAATTAAATAATCCTCAAAATAAGAATTTTCCACAAAAGACAAAATAACAATATTAAAATTTTGAAAAACTTAAAAAATTTCTCGTTTCCCTTAAAAATAATTCAAATTGATCTTTCCGTGATTTCAATCTGAATTTCACAAAAAAAAAACTTGTCATTATAAATGCCTATTTCAATTATAATAAATCTCACATGACTGCACAAAAACAATAATTGATTGACTGAATAATAAACTATGATAATAAATTAATTAAATTACTCCTAATTGAAGTCTATCACTTTTTTCTGCACAGTGTTGCAACCAACAGACTGAAAAGAATCATCAAACTATGTTTTTCTGGGCCATCCAAGATTTTTGAAAAACTGCATTTTTGACTTTCATCATTTTTTGATTCGAAAAAAAAAATTATTTTGGGGCATCAATATTGTCTTCTTCTGGATGGGCTGCGTTCCATTCGAGAGCCTTAAGAATTTCTGGAGGAATGGGGGGTGGGGTTGGAAGATGAGCCCCCTTGGGTTGGAAACCATCTTCGTTGGCAATATATTCCAATTGGATTTTATTTCCCTCTGAGTCTGTGTAGGAAAACTGTCCAATTGCCTCCATTGCTTCATTTTCCGATCCTGCATTTTTTAAGTGACCCTCTTCCTCAGCCGCAATTCCATTTCCGGTTTCGTAACTCCATTTATAAGAGCCATCTGGATTTGGGCCTTCTTGGCTCTGCCTTAAAATTGGGATTGGACTTGTTGGCTGTTGGCCCACTGCAACTGCTATCAAAGCTGCCAGAAATATCACCTGAAAAAAAAAATTTGTTTGAAATAAAAAAAAGATGGGGCACGATTAGGGGGAGGGGGGGAGTATAGATGTTTAGACTAGTCTAGAATTCCCGTGCTTGGTTAAATAACACGTTAGTTTCGCCAAACTGCTCCGACCCAGTTCGCTGATCAATCTCTCTAGCAATCAACCCAGGCGAAAAGCTTCACGGAGTCATCTGAACTAAAGTTACATGTGTTTATGTATGAATAAAGATTGAGAATTTTCTATACCATCAATTTAATAAATCAAAATTTCGAGAAAAGTTATTTCATTTCATGATAGAATTTATTTATGATTGTTTCCACACATTTTTGATGAAAGAGTAATATAAATTGTTTATAATGTTGGATATTTTTTAATATTGGGAAATAATTTTGTTCTTAATATTGTGCTATCACACTATAATTTGGAAATTTTTGTATACTTTTAAAGAGATGTGAAAAATTACAATAAGATTTTTGGGAAAATTTTTAATGATCTAGGTTTTATTTTAAAAGAATAATTCTAGACTTTGAAGATTTTGAAATATGTCGAAAAAGAATCTGGAATATTTGCAGATTTTTTTTTTTTATTTTTGCAAGATTCAAAATTATTTAAAAATATAATTCGATGTTTTAGAAGTTTTAAAAAGATTCAAAAATATTTTATTATTTCAAAATATTTCAGAAATTTTTTAACGAAATGTAGATCATGAAATAAAATTTGAAACCTTTTTAAGAATTTTGATATACTTTAAATAAATATATTTTTCTTGAAATTCCAGGGTAAATTTAAATTTACTTATTATTTCAAAAAATTAATCTTAAGAAAATATTTTCAAAGTTTTTGAAATGATTTCCTCAAATTTCAGAAAAGAATGTAGAAGATTTTAAAGTGAAATTTATCAATTTTGCTGGCTTACATAATTAAAAAAAAATTCAAGTTCTGAATAGATAAAAAAATAATAATAAAACTTAAAAACACTGCAACAAGCTTAAAAGAAAATGTAGATTTTTGAAAATATCGAGCAAGAAATGTAGAAGCTTTTAAAGAATTTTGAAAGGTTTCAAGAGAATATTTTTTTTTTTAATTTATGGAAAAATTTCAAATGATTTTTTGGTTTATAAAATTTGTTCTGAAACAACATTTAAAGCACTTTAAAAAAATTTCAAATGATTTCCTTCAATTTTAAAAAATAATTTTCCATTTAACATGTTTACAACATTTTTAGAAAATTTCAAATAAATTTAAGAGATATTTAATAGTTTCAAAAAAATACAAAAAGAGAATAGAGAAAGTTTAAGATTTTTGGAAAATTTTTAATAATTTTTTATTTTACAAAATTGATTTTAAGGCTATTTTTAAAAATAATTTAAAACATTCCAAAAGATTTGACAATTTTTTAAAAAAGAATCTGCAAGATTTTAAAGCAATTTTTTCAATTTTGCCGAATTTTTTACAATTTTAGTAAAAATTCTAATTATTTTTAAAAACATTTAGAAGTTTTGAAAAATTTTCAAAAATAATTTGAAAGATTTAAAAAAACTCAGAACAAAAGATAGATTTTTGATGCTTTCGAAATAAAATTTTAAAGTTTTTAATAGATTTTGAAAGGCTTCAAGATAATAAAAAATTTTTGTTAAGATTCAATTTAAAGTAATTCCTGAGAATATTAATATGATTCCTTATTTTGAAAAATAAATTTTAGGGGAAAATTTGAAAAGATCTTAAAAAATGTTTAAAGATTTCCAAAATTGTCAAAACAGAATTTCGTAGATTTCAAGCCAATTTTTTTTTTATTTTACAGAATTAAAGAAAATCGAAGTTTTTTAAGAAGTCATGACATCCGTCAGATTATTTATTAAGAAAAATGGTTTAAAACTGTTGTTTAATTTAATCTAAAATTGTTAAAAGTTCTAAATCTTGTTCGAATTATAATGATTTTTGATTAAAAAAAAAACAGTTTCCGATGTAAAAAAACAATGAGTTATAAAAAAAATGTTTTTTTTTTCTTGTGAAACTTCTTTTGGGACGGGAGTTTGTTAAAAAAACGACCGAACGCACGACCGCACGTACGAACGAGCATAGTATGGATCGAGAAATCTCTCGTCTCTCTCTCTTACGCACTGTCCATTCCTTCTCTCTCTATTCGAGTCTCCCTTTTGTGCGGCGATTCGCAAATTTCTCTAAAGACTTCTCTTCGTTATCCCCACTATTGCCACTCTGGCCCCACTGCCACACACTGTTTTTTTCAATTTTAAATAATAATTTGGTTTTAAATGCATGGTTCTGTCGTGATACTCTTTAAATTATTTTGTTTGTTTGTTAATCTATAAAAAAAAAGAAAAATCAAATCTGGAAATATCTCTTGACGCCAACTTCTCGTTTGAATTTATTTTTCAATGAATGTCTAAGATTCGAGGTCATTTAATGTTTTGACTAGAGAAGATGATCCCACACGTGTTACTTAATTACCGATAAATAAAAAAATACGAATCGATCAGTTACACCGATAATGATGCAATCAAATCTTCAGTGATTTCCTGGTTTCTTGCATAATCGACTAAACTGTATTCTGAATTATACATTATTGTCGGATAAATTAGAATAATTGCTTGTTAATCATCTTTAATCATTTATTTACTCAAAACTCACATTCCAGTGAATGTTTTTTTTTTTTTTTTTTTTTAATGAGCAATATGACGAATATTTTAATTAGGCAAATTATAAATATTTATTAAAAACCAAAAATTTGATGTTACAATCGTACAATACAATAATTAAACATTACAATATTTGTAAAGTACGATAATTTAATATTGTCAGAAAATTGAACAGATGTAAAATTGGGGACGAATAAAAAATTCCGAAAAATAAATATTCCGACACTGTGAAATTCCGGAAAAGAAAATATTCGAAATGAAAAATTGCCGAAATTACAAAATTACTGAAATATAAATATCCCGATATGAAAAATTATCGAATAATAACGGGGCTACTGAAAAAGACGGAAAAATAAAATTCCCGATTTATGAAAAATATAATAATGAAATATTTTTATCAAATGAATTTTTTTTAATGTTGAAAATTTTTAAAATTATTTTCAATTGAAAATACCAATTATTGTATCAAAATTGTATAAAAAATAAATTAGAAAGCACATGCGCCTCGAACAAAAAAAGAAATTTCTTCCTAAATTTTCTCCGAATCTAATAAATTTTTTCAACATACTTTGCAGGATTTAATTCAGCACTGATTTATCTTGAAGTTTCTTTTATTTTTCATTTAATTAATAGTTCGATTTTTTCAAACATTTTTTGTAATTTTTTGAAATATTATGCAAATTTTCAACAACAAAAATTGTCATTCAGAAATATAATTTTTTCAACTATTGTTATTAATTGAAACTACGTATTTTAAATAAATATAAACTTTAAAAAATCACATTGTGCAGAAGAATTGGACAAGAAGGCTTAAAAAGAAGTACGTTCTTTGACGAACTATTTTTTTAAACAAATACTCTAGAAAATCAATTTGTGTAACGTAATTACACAAAAAAAGTTAAAATAAGAGAAATATTGATTTTTTTTAGTAATTGTTTTCAAAAATAGTTTTTTAAAAAACATACTTGTATTTTCAATCGATAAATAATATTCAACAATAATCATTTTTTTAATTGTTCGAATTCGGGGATTTTATAGTTCGGAAATTTTATAATTCCGAAATAATTTTTTGTCTGTAATTTTATTCTTCAAGAATTTGCAAATTGGTAATATTATAAACTGTCGGGAATTTTAATATGGGACAACTGAAAAATCTTAAAAAATAAAATTTCCAACCTTGTCAAATTCCTGAATTCAAACAATCAAAAAAATTTGTAATAAAATATTTTTATAAGAAAATTCTTTTTAATGTTTCTAAAATTATTCTTTTACTTCAAACTAAGAATAATTGAAAGAAATATATTTCTGGATTACATTTTTTTCAATTATAGTTATTTTAAATTCAAGCGATTTTAGCAACTTTGAAAATTAAAAATAAGTATTTTTTAAACAAATATTTGATTATTGAATTTTTCATTAATACAAAAAATTTAATTGTTCAAACTCGGCAATTTTATAATTCGGGTATTTCATTATAAGGAAATTCAATAATTTGGGAATTTTACAGTGTCGGGAATTTTCCAATTCGGGAATTTCACAGTGTCGGAAATTTTATTTTATAGTTCGGAAATTTTCTAGTTAGGATATTTTACAATTCCGCAATAATTTTCGGTCGGGAATTTTATTTTTCAAGAATTTTCGAATTCATTATATTATAAACTGTCCGGAAATTTGAATATGGGACAACTGAAAAAATTCAAAAAATAATATTTCCAACCTCGTCAAATTCCCGAATTCAAACAATAAAAAATTTTTTATATAAATATTATTTATTTCTTAAAAATAAAATAATGAAATATTTGTATAAAAAATTATTTTTATTGTTCAAAGTTTCTAAAATTATTATTTGATTTCAAAATAACAATAATTGAAAAAAATATATTTCTGGATGACATTTCTGTTCAATTATAGCTATTTTAAATTCAAAAAATAATTTTAGAAACATTGAAAATTAAAAATAAGTATTTTTTATAAATATTATTTATTAATAAAATAACAATAATCAAATATTTTAATCAGAAAAAGAATTATTTTCAATCTTGAAAGCTTCTAAAATTATGGTTTGGATTTAAAATAAAAATATAAAAATATATATATATATATATGAGTGAAATTTGTTTTCAACTATTTTTGGAAAAGAACAATAACTTGTTATACAAATATTTTATTATTGTACTTTTAATGAATAAATCATATTCATTCAACAAAAAAATTAATTGTTTAAATTCAGGAATTTTTTAGTTCGTATATTTTATAATTCGGCAATTTTGTGTCAAGAATTTTCAAATTCGTAATATTATAAACTCTCGGGAATTTTAATATGGGACAACTGAAAAATCCCAAAAAATAAAATTCCCAACCTTATCAAATTACCGAATTCACACCATCAGATTGTTTTTATAACTATCATTTATTCCTTAAAAATAAAATAATCAAATATTAAAAAAAATACTTTTTAAATGTTTGAAGTTTCTAAAATTATTGTTTGATTTTAAACTAAGAATAATTGAAAGAAATATATGTCTGGATGACATATTTTTCAATTATAGTTATTTTAAATTCAAACAAAAATTTTAGAAACTTTGAAAATTAAAAATAAGTATTTTTTTATAAAAATATTTGAATATTGGAATTTTTATAATAAAAAAATATAATTGTTTAAATTCAGGAATTCTATTATAAGGTTATTTAATAATTAGAGAATTTTACAGTGTCGGGAATTTTCCAATTTGGGAATTTCGGAGTGCCGGGAATTTTGTTTTTCGGGATTTTTTAGTCTGGACGACTGAAAAATCCCGAAAAATAAAATTCTCGACACTGTAAAATTCCCGAATTGGAAAATTCGCCAATAACAAGATTCCCGAAAAAAAATTCCCGGATTGGAAAATTCCCGAATAATAAAATGCCCGAAAAATAAAATTCATTAATTGGAAAATTCCTGAATAGGGAAATTCCCAAAAATTTTATAATTTCACCGAATTGAAAAATTTCCGAATAATAAAATTCCCGACAGAAAATCGCCGAATTATAAAATATCCGAACTTGAAAATTTCCGAATTTTAAAATTCCCCAATTTAAACAATTAAATTTTTATTATAAATATTATTGATTCATTAAAAATATAATAATCAAATATTAATGGGATGACTGGTAAATCCCGAAAAATAAAATTTCCGACACTGTAAGATTCTCGAATTGGAAAATGCCCGAATAATAAGATTCCCGAATTGGAAAATTTCCGAATAATAAAATTCCCGAACATTTTATAATATTACCCAATTTGAAAATTACCGAATGATAAAATTCCTGACAGAAAATTGCCGAATTATAAAATATCAGTATTGGAAAACTTCCGAATTTAAACAATTAAAATTTTTAAAAATATATATTTTATTGAATAAAAAGACAATAATGAAATATTATTTCAAACAATTATTTTTAATGTTTAAAATTTCAAAAATTAATATTTAAATTTAAAATAACAGATATTGAAAATAATGTAGTTCTTGGTGACTACATTAAAAATAATTCTTTAAAATAATATTTCATTATTGTCTTTTTATTCAATGAAAAAAATTTTCAAATTTTAGTTGTTTAAATTCGGGAATTTTCCAATTTAGTAATATTATAAACTGTCGGGAATTTTATTATTCGGAAATTTTCTAATTCAGGAATTTTATTATTCGGGAATTTTCCAATTCGGGATTTTTATTTTTCGGTGATTTTATTATTCGGGAATATTCCAGTTCGGGATTTTTATTTTTCACCAATTTTATTAATCGGGAATTATCCAAATCGGGAATTTTACAGTGTCGGGAATTTTACTTTTCGGGATTTTTCAGTCGTCCCATATCTTTATTAAAATGAAAAAAATTATTTTTAATGTTTAAAGTTTTTAAAATTATTGTTTGCTTTTCAGAAACACGATAATTGAAAAAAAAATTTCATCCAGAAGTATATTTTTTCAGTTGTTGTTATTTTGAATTCAAACAATGATTTTCGAAACTTTAAACATTAAAAATAATTTTGAAAATATATATTTAATTATTGTACTTTTAATCAATGAAATATATTTATAAAATATTTTATATTTTTAAATTCGGGATTTTTCCAGTTCGGATATATTATAATTCGGAAAATTTTCTTTCTCGAATTTTATTATTAGTAAATTTTCCGATTCGGTAATATTATAAACTGTCGGGCATTTTATTATTCGGGAATTTTCCATTTCGGAATTTTTATTTTTCCGCAATTTTATTATTCGGGAATTTCCCAATTCGGGATTTTTATTTTTCGACAATTTTATTATTCGGGAATTATCCAAATCAGGAATTTTACAGTGTCGGGAATTTTACTTTTCGGGATTTTTCAGTCGTCCCATATTTTTATTAAAATGGAAAAAAATATTGTTAATGTTTGAAGTTTTAAAAATTATTGTTTGCATTTAAAATAGCAATAATTTAAAAAAATAAATTTTCATCCACAAGTATATTTTTTCAATTATTGTTATTTTAAATTCAAACAATAGTTTTCGAAACTTTAAAGATTAAAAATAATGAAAAAAAAATTTTATTATTGTACTCTTAATCAATAAAATGTATTTATAGAAAAAATTTAAATGTTTAAATTCGAGAATTTTCCAGTTCGGATTTTTTATAATTGGCAAATTTTCTTTCAGGAATTTTATTAGTCGTGATTTTTCTGATTCGGTATTATTATAAACTGTCGGGAATTTTAGTATTCGGGAATTTTATAATTCTAGAATTTCATTATTTGGCAATATTATAAAATGTTCTGGAATTTTATTATTCGGGAAATTTATTTTTCGGGATTTTTCAGTCGTCGCATATTTTTATTAAAATGAAAAAAAAAATTATTTTTAATTTTTGAAGTTTTTAAAATTATTGTTTGAATTTAAGGTAATAATTGAAAAAAAAATTTTTCATCCAGAAGTATATTTTTTCACTTATTGTTATTTTGAATTCAAACAATAATTTTCGAAACTTCAAACATTATATACAATTTAAAAAATATGTATTTCATTATTGTACTCTTAATCAATAAAATGTATTTATAAACAAATTTTAAATGTTTAAATTCGGCATTTTCCAGTTCGGATATTTTATAATTCGGCAATTTTCTTTCGGGAATTTCATTATTTGTGAATTTTCCGATTCGGTAATATTATAAATTGTCGGGAATTGTATTATTCGAGAATTTTTCCATTCGGGAATTTTATTAATCGAGAATTTTCCAATTCGGGATTTTTATTTTTCGAAAAATGTATTATTCGGGAATTTTATTATTCGTGAATATTTCGATTCGGTAATATTATAAACTGCCGGGAATTTTATTATTCGGGAATTTTTCAATTCCGTAATATTAAAAAATGTCGTGAATTTTAATATTCGGAAATTTTATAATTCTGGAATTTTATTATTCGACAACTTGCCAAATAATTGTGAATTTTATCATTCGGGAATTTTTCAATTCGGGATTTTTATTTTTCGGCAATTTTAATATTCGAAAATTTTCCATTTCGGGAATTTTATTTTTCCGGATTTTTCAGTCGTCTCTTTTAGTCGTCCCTTTTTTCATTCGGTAATTTTCCAATTGGGAATTTTTATATTTCTGCAATTTTCTAAACCTGGAATTTCACAGTGTCGGGAATTTTATTTTACGGAATTTTTCAGTCGTCCCGATTTTTTAGTTGTTTCTATCCCAGAAAAAAATTGTACTATAAACTGTTGTCCTTTACGTGAATTGTAGTATAAAACAATTGTATATAAAAACAATGATTGTACATTACAAAAATTGTTTGTATTGTTTTATATTTAATGTTTTATTATAACATCTGAGAAATAATGGTTGCGAAAGAAGTAATTTTTATCCCGAAAATAGTTTCGTGACAATAAAAGGTCGATGCTGGGTTCACCAGGTCATCGAATATTTTGCATTGTAACACGATTCCGCCTCCTTTGCTGCACAGCAAGTTACTCAAATGCGGGAAAGGCACTTCGCTTCACTTTGGCCTTTTGTAAACGCTCCCTTCTTTAGCCAAGAAACATTTATCGAATAATGATGCAACAATAATTTGAATTCACTATTTGAATATTATTTTATTGATAATTAAATTTTTTTTTTTAAAGTCTGATTTTTAATTGAGATGCAATACATTTTTAATCAAGAGCCTTCCCAATTTTCAAGCATTCCACATTCAAAAACCACACGAGTTTCATAGAAAAAATTTTAATGCAATTTGAAACAAAAAACTTTTATTTACAAACTGTGTAAATATTGTCAAAACTAGAAACGTCTTAGCGGGACAACTGAAAAATCCCTAAAAATAAAATTCCCAACATCGTAAAATTCCCGATTAATAACATTTTTGAAAAAATAAAATTTCCGAATTATAAAATTCCGGAAGAATAAAATTTATAGTATTATTGAATTTTAAAACTTTCGAATAATACAATTCCCGACTCAGAAAATTGCCGAATTATAAAATATCCGAACAAGAGAATTCCCAAATTTCAACATTTAATTTTTTTATCAATAATATTCATTTATTAAGAATAAAATAATTAAATATTTGTATTTAGAAAGTTATTTTTATTGGTTAAAGACTCTAAAATTATTTGAATTTGAAATAACAACAATTGAAAAATTATATCTCTAGATGAAAATAGTTTCCAATTATTGTTATTTCAAATTCAAACATATTGATCTTTAAAAAAATTTAATTGTTTAAATTCGAGAATATTATCATTCGGGTCTTTTCTAGTTCGGACATTTTATTATTCGGGAATTTTCACATTTGAATTTGAAAATTCCGAATAATAAAATTCCAGTGAAAATATTACTGAACAGTAATATTTTTCACTGGAATTTTATTATTAGGAAATTTTCTTATTCTGGAATTTTAATAATCGGAATCTTTATTATTCGGGAATTTTCTAAATGGAAAATTTTACAGTGTCGGGAATTTTATTTTTAGGGATTTTTCAGTCGTCCCAATATCAGAACTAGAAAATTCCTTAGTTATGAAATTCCCGAATTTGAACAATAAAAAAATTTTCTTTATAAATATTATTTATTAATTTATTGAAACACAATAATCAAATATTTGTATGAAAAAAATATTTTAAATGTTTAAAGTTTCTAAAATTATTGTTTGAATTTAAAATAACAACAATTGAAAAAATGTATCTCTAGATGAGAATTGTTTTCAATTATTGTTATTCTTAATTCAAACATATTGATATATCAATGTATATTTAATAAATAAATAATATCTTTAAAGAAATTTTATTGTTTGAATTCGGGAATATTATAATTCGGGTGTTTTCTAGTTCGGATATTTTATTATTCGGGAACTTTCTAATTCCGAGATTTTATTATAATGGAATTTTATTATTCGGAAATCTTATTGTTCGGACCTCCCCTAGGGGCTGTAACACCTTGTAGTTGGTGGGGAGGCTTAAGCGCGTGGGACATGGGGGTCAAAAGGACCTCG
>JAABKJ010003958.1:0-25091 GCA_011634705.1 Andricus grossulariae
ATTTTATACCAAACACTGAATAATCAAATTTTTAGTTTAAAAAAATCAATTTTCAACCAAAGAGACATATCATCAATCAAAAAAATATAATTCAATCAAGAAGAATAATTTACTACAAAAAAAAGACGAATTTTCAGCAAAATAGATGAATTTTCAATCAAACAGTAGAATTCTCAACCAAATAGTTGAATTTTTATTTTAAGAAGATCAATTTTTTACCAAGCATGGAATAATTGAATTTTCAGTTAAAAAAATAAATTTTCCATTACGAAGATTAAGGTTCTACCAAAAAAGACGAATTTTCAGCAAAATGGATGAATTTTCAACCAAATATTTGAATTTTTATTTTAAGAAGATCAATTCTTTACCAAGCATGGATTATTAAATTTTCAGTTGAAACAATAAATTTCAAATAAAGGAAACGAATTTTCAACCAAGTAATTGAAGTTTCAATCAAAATAGATGAATATTCAAGGAAAACAGATGAATATTCAAGGAAAAATGTAAAACTTGATATTTCAACCAGAAATTATTTTAATTTTGAATAAAAAACATTTTAATTTAACCAAAAAGACAAACAAATTTTTAGCGAAATGAGCGTATTTTCAACCAAAAAAGATTGTTCCATAGAAAAAAATGCAACCAAATTACTGAATTTTCAACCCAAAAAAAAAACGAATTTTCAACAAAATAATTATTTTTTCAATAAAATAGATGAATTTTTAACCAAAGAGTTGAAATTTTATCAAAAAAGATGAATATTCAATAAAGAAGATTGATATTCTAACAACCAAGATCATTTTTATACAAAATACTTGCATTTTCAACAATATAATTATATTTATAACCAATTATTAAATTTTTTAAATTAGAAACAATAAATTTCCAACCAAAAATAGAATGATTAAAATTTTTAGTTGAAAAAGTGAATTTAAACAAAAATATTTTTCAACAAAATAGTTCAATTTTCAATCAAAGAGATGGCTCTTCGATTAATAAAATTAATTTTTATCAAGGTAATTTACCTTTCAACCTGATAGTTGAATTTTCAACTAGAATATATCAATTTTTGATTTCAAATATAAATTCTAACCAAAAATGAGATATTTACATTTTTAGTTAAAAAACTTAATCCTCAACAAGAATCGACAAATTTTTCATAAAATCGATAAATCTTCAACCAAAGAGATAAATTTTCAACTGAAATTATGAATCTTAAAAAAAACTAAATTTTCAACAAAAGATTTGAACATTCAACCCAAAAGATCATTTTATAACTAAGAATATTAATTTTATAAAAACGGAATAGTTAAATTTTCAACCAAAGAGATGAATCCTCAACGAAAAAAAATGAATTTTTAACAAAGTAGTTCAACTTTCAACCAAATAGTTAAATTTTTTACAAAAAAAAAAGATTACTTTTTATCAAAATATTTGCATTTTCAACAAAATAATTATGCTTTTAACCTAATATTAAAATTTTTTAATTAAAAACAATAAATTTTTAACCAAAAATAGAACAGTTAAATTTTCAGTTAAAAAAATTAATTAAAAAAAAGTGTTTTCAACGAAATAGTTAAATTTTTAACCTAATAATTAATTTTTTTAATCAAAAACAATAAATTTCAAATAAAAAAAGAGTAGTTCAATTTTAAAGCCGAAAATACAAATTATCTACAAAACAGTTGAATTTTCAACGAAAAATATGAATTTTCAACCTAAAAGTTAATAATCAACCAAATAGTATAATTTCCTACCAAATTGCTGAATTTTTTAGACAAAACGACGACTTTTTAACGAAATAGTTAAATCTTCAACCAAAACCAATGAAAAAGAATTAACTTTCAACCAAAAAAAAAATTTATTTTCCAAAATATGAATTTTCAATCCAAAAAGACGAATGTTCAACAAAACAGTTGCATGTTCGACAAAAAAGTTCATTTCCAGCATAATAGTTGAATTTTCAACCAAACGGATGAATCTTCAACTAAATAAATGATTTTTTTACTAAATAGTTTAACTTTCAACCAAGTAATAGAATTTTTAACCAAGAAAGATGACTTCTTTACCAAAAGCTAAATCTTCAATCCAAAGGGACAAATTTTCTATCCAAAAAGGCGAATGTTCAACCAAACCGTTGAATTTTGGACCAAAAAGACAAACTTTCACCAAAATACTTGAATCTTCAACAAAATAATTAAATTTTTAACCAAAAGAGAGGGTCTCTGAAGCAAAACGATAATACTAGACTTTTAATTTTTTTTCTTCAAAAGAAGGGGGAAAAAGAGGAGTTGTTTAAAAAAAGCGTGAAGAGGGGAATAGGGAAAATAGTGTTAAGTCTGCAACACTCAAATCAAAATTTTTTTTTAATTTAATTTTAGGGATGGACTTGAAGCTTCAATCTTGTGGGCAGCAACAGAGGGATTATTAAGAAGCGACGTGACTGGGGAAAGTGTAGACACCCTCGTTCATAAAACCAATTTGAAAGAACATGAAAATGAATATCACATTGTTGACATAAGTTGGTACAAAGACGTGTTATTCTTGGTCGGAAATAACTCTGCTCTTTATCAGTATAATTTGACGAGCCATCACAAATCCAAATTGAATATCAACTCCATTGGTAGCATTGCTGTCGACTGGATATCGAAAAAACTCTACTGGACTAATCCAAAACAACAGATTATAACGAGATCGAATTTGAATGGATCTCAACAAGAACCCTTATCGATTTTGGCTATCGTTAAGGAACTGATGCTAGACTCCTTGGAGGCTTATTTATATTGGTCCACAGGTCATGCTGTTGAAGTGTCGAGACTGAATGGTCAAGACAGAAGATATTACCATTCTGATGAAATCTTTAATGGAAAACAAATCATGGGTTTGACCCTAGACATGGAAAATCGATACGTTTATTGGATTGTCAGAAGCTACGAAAGTGGATCAATTGTTTATCGAGCCCCAACATCTGAGAAAATTCCAATGAGCCAAAAAATAGTTTCAGAGAAGATATCGATACTGCAACATCCGAATATACAAGGACCTTTGTGCTACTTCTCTCAGCATTTATTGTGGTTACAGGATAACAAAAATGCAGTGATTGGCGACCTAGCTGGACAAAATACAGCAATAATTAATGGAATCACTTTATCTGGTCTTTACATGGTCTCGATTCTGGATTCAGGTCTTCATCAGTATCCAAAATCCTTGACTTCAGAAAGTATAGTTGTTTCACCAAACGCAGTAGACCTGAACAGTATTAGAGTCGAAGGGTCTTGGAGGGACTTTACGATATCCTGGGATCCAGTCATCAACACCAATTACGGAACCGTATTTTATGAGGTCAGATTTGCGGACCATATCAACACAAATTCCAATTCAGAAATAACGACAGAGACTGCTGTGCCTTACAATAATTCTAGAAAAATACTGCCGTATACTCTGCTCGAAGTCACGATAAAAGCCTTTACTTATTGGGAGACTGCTCATCATACAAGAAAGATTTTGAGGTCGCCTCAAAGTGTACCAAGTCAACCTATCAATCCGAGAACCTTTGTCGAATTTCAGAAGGATCCACTGAATGAAAACATGAACATTGTTATCATATTCAGGTAAATTTTATAATTTTTCGTTCTGATTTTTTTTTATCCACAGGGTGGCCAGCAAAATTTCATTTTCAAAATTCCCAAATTTTTCCCAGAATAATTTTTTATTTTCCCTGACCATTAATATTCAAAGTACGGAATTAATAATTTGTCTAATATTCTCTTAAATTTAAAAGAAATCGAAATAATTCAATTAAATCATCTTCCCACACTTCCCTTCACCAGTACTCACTTCCCCGCCCCTACTCACCCGCACTTTCCTATTAGCCCTCCCCGTACTTCCCCTCCTTTCTCACACAACATTTCGCCTTCACGTCCCTTCCCACATTTCTGGTCACTTCCCATACTTCCCCTCCCATAATGTCCCATCAGTTCACCTCCCTGCATTACCCATTACTTCCCCACCCCTCAGTTATGCTCACTATCACTACTTCCCCTCCCCTAATTTTCCCTCAGTACCTGTCTCCTCATTTCCTCTACTTCCCCTCCCCTCATTTACCGTCGCTTCCCATACTCCCTCTCGCCTCACTTCCACTAGTTACCCTCCAATCATTTCCCCTCCCCTCTTTTCCCCCAATATCCCTACTTCGTCACAGCGCACTTCTCCTACTTCCCTACCCCTCACTTATCCTGACTTTCACTAACCCCCCTTCCCTTATTTCCCCTCATTTCCCGCAGTTCCAGTCCCCTCATTTCCTCTACTTCCCCTCCCATAATTTCCCGTCGCTTCCCATACTCCCTCTCCCCTCACTTACACTAATTCCCCTCCCATTATTTCCCATCATTCCCCTTGCCCTCTTTTCCTCAACTTCCCTTACTTCGTCACACCGAACTTCTCCTACTTCTCCTCCCCTCATTTCACCAATGTGCCCACCACTACTTACCATCCTCTCACTTCCCCTACATCCCCTTCTCTCGTCGCCCCTACTTCCTCTTCCTACACTTAACCAACATCCTCCCCTCACTTACCCTACTCCCCAGCCTTTATTTACCTTCACTCACCTACTTCCCCTCCCATAATCTACGTCCACAAACGTCTATTTTTTTCAACCTCCTCTTTTCTATCTTATCCTATCCTTTATCTATCCATGTTAATATTTTCTATCTCTCTGTCAATCTAAATTCCCATCTATCTTTTTAAATCTCCTCATCTCTATCTCATCCTATCCTTTATCTACACACATCAATCTTTTTATATCTCTTTGTCAATCAAAAATCACGTCTATCTTTTTCAATATTCTCTTCCTTATCACATCGTATCACACATCTATCAAAGTTTATGTTTTTCTATACATTTTTCAGTCTAAATTCACGTCTATCTTTTTCAATATCCTCTTCTCTATCTCATCCTATCCCACATCTATTAACGTCAATCTTCTCCTAACTCTTTGTCAATCTAAATTCACGTCTATCTTTTTTAATATCCTCTTCCCTATCACATCGTATCACACATCTATCAAAGTTTATGTTTTTCTATATATTTTTCATCCTAAATTTTATCTATCCTTTCAATACCCTCTTCTCTATCTCATCCTATACTTTATCTATCCAAGTCAATATTTTTCTATTTTTCTGTCAATCTAAATTCCTTACTATCTTTTTTAATCTCTCCTTCTGTATCTCATCGTATCCTACATCTATCAACATATATCTGTTTCTATCTATTTTTCAATCTAAATTCAAGTCTATCTTTTTCAGTACCCTCTTCTCTATCTCCTCCTATCCTTCATGTATCCACATCAATATTCTTCTATGTCTGCCAATCTCAATTCCTTACTATATTTTTCAATCTCCTCTTCTCTATCTTATCGTATCCCACATCTATCAAGGTCGATCTTTTTCTATCTCTTTGTGAATCTAAATTCACGTCTATCTTTTTTAATCCCTTCTTCCCTGTATCATCGCATCATATATCTATCAACGTCTATCTCTTTCAGTACCCTCTTCTCTATCTCATCCTATCCTTTATCTATCCACGCCAATATATTTCTTTCTCTTTGTCAATCTAAATTCACGTCTATCTTTTTCAATCTCCTCTTCTCTATCTCATCCTATCCCACATCCATTAACGTCTATCTTTTTCTAACTCTTTATGAATCTAAATTCACGTCTATCTCATTCAATCTCCGCTTCTCTATTTCATCCTATCCTACACCTAATAACGTCTATCTTTTTGTATCTCTTTGCCATTCTAAGGTCACGTCTGACTTCTTCAATATCCTCTTCTCTATCTCATTGTATCATACATCTGTCAACGTCTATCTGCTTCTATCTATTTTTTAATGTAAATTCACCTCTTTTCTTCAGTACCTTCTTCTCTATCTCTTCCTATCGTTCCTCTATCCACATCATTATCTTGCTATCTCTCTGACAATCTCAATTCCTTGCTACCTTTTTCAATCTCCTCTTCCCTATCTCATCCTATCCTGCATCTATCAAAGTCTATCTTTTTCTATCTCTTTGTCAATCTAAATTCACGTCTATTTTTTTAATTCCTTCTTACCTGTATCATCGTATCATACATCTATGAACGTCTATCTTTTTCAGTACCCTCTTCTCTATCTCATCCTATCCTTTATCTATCCACGCCAATATCTTTCTATCTCGTTGTGAATATAAATTCACGTCTATCTTTTTAAATATCCTCTTCTCTATCTAATCGTTATCATACATCTATTTACGTCGATCTTTTTCTATCTCTTGGTAAATCTAAATTTACGTCTATC
Source organism: Andricus grossulariae (assembly GCA_011634705.1). NCBI lineage: Eukaryota > Metazoa > Arthropoda > Insecta > Hymenoptera > Cynipidae > Andricus > Andricus grossulariae. The sequence goes on from JAABKJ010003958.1 coordinate 6,332, forward strand.
CTTTTCAATCTCCTCTTCTCTATCTCATCCTATCATACATCTATCAACGTCTATCTTTTTCTATCTCTTGGTCAATCTAAATGTACGTCTATCCTTTTCAATCTCTTCTTCTTTATCTCGTCCTATCCTTTATCTATCCACGCCAACCTGAAGGTTTTGCCGCTAGGTGGCCAACGTGATATTAATTTTTTAAATAAATTCCCTAACTTTTTTATGGATTCCCGAATTCTGAGGGATAGAAAATAATAATAGTACTCAATCCCCGCTTGAAAATGTGGACCTACAAAAGGACGTATCAAAGTACCTCATTTTGTGTCTCAATTTGGGACATCCTTTGGTACATCCCTTTGTACGTATTTTGTAAGTCCTTTTATACGTACTTTTTTACGTCCTTTTGTATGTCCACTTTTTTATGTCCTCTTTTACATCCACTTTTTGAAGTGGGTCGCTGATAATGGAAAAACTGATAGACAAAGTCTCAAATTTATATTGAAGAGATAGAATGAACTAAAGAAGATGATAATGGTTCTCGGCTACGAAAAATAGAGAAAGAGATTGAAAAAGATTGAAATTCGTAATTGATAGATAAGAGTCCTCGGCGTTTTAGGGATGCAAAGTGACCCATTGAGAAAGATACTTAGAATATTTATATCTTTTCCTATCCCCCAATTTCTATCTTTTTCAATCTTTCTACTTCTAGCAGGCTCATCAAACAAAATTGTTTCATTTTCAGATGGGATTTGCCTCAATTTCCAAATGGATTAATTCAAGGATACACAGTTCAGTGTTGGTACATATCAAATGAGGCAGAGATTAGTCTTTGCGATTCAATTAATATTCTACCCACTAAGCTAGAATATATCCTAACCGATCTTTTGCCAAATATGACCTACTATTTCCAAGTCCAAGCTTACACAGAAGTTGGGGCAGGACCTTATACGGACACAATTAGCATTTCGACTCAAGTGGAAAATCCACTGCCTCAATTATTGATTACAACGATGGACATGGTGCGAATTTCTGATTTAGATCAACAGACCAATTATACAATCAATCGCCATTCAATCCGTGAGTTGGCTTACTTGGCATCAGACATGAAAATATTTTGGATAAACGATATGCAGGAGTTGGTAACGTCCTTCGTAAATGGAGAAAATGCAACCAAAATTCTCTCTCTAAACAATCCAGCTTATAGCATTTGTGTCGACTGGGTTTCGAGAAGTCTGTTTTGGACTGAGTCTTCTTATAAAGAATCTGGTGGCAGCTACATCATGAAGCTTGACTTAACAGCTTGGGATGCTGGGATTCTTAAATATAAGAATATTGTGACTAGAAGTAACCGAATCACCAATTTGGATGTTTCACCTTCAAGGGGGTAAATATTTTATTTAGAGTTTTTATTAATTATTTTACAAGGTATCTAGCAACATTTCATTTCCAAATTCCTGGCAAATTCCCAAGTTTCCCGTATTTTTCAAGATGCACAAAATTCCTGACAAATTCTCCGATTTCCCGGGTCGCTAGACACCCTAATTTTAGTTCAGATTAGAGCTGAACAATTTATATTTCAGAACCTTGTACTGGATCGAGCTACATAGCAAACATGATCAAGGAGTCATCATGAATTCGGATTTATTCGGAAGGACTGTAAAACCCTTTTTCGATAACATGGAAGATTGTTCTTGCCCGTATCGACCACAAATTAGGCCTGTTCTGACAATTGACAACACAGATTCTCAAAGTCCTGGAATTTTCTGGGTATCATTAGAAGGACATCTAAACTATGCAGATATTGATGGTTGCACTTGTAGTCTGATTGTAAGCTCTGACTCCAGCTTCCACAAAGGTTTGCCACCAACCTCCCTAACTGCCGATAAAATGAACATCTATTGGTCAAATACAGATAACGACAAAATATACTTCGTGAATAAAATGTACTTTAATGAAAACAAGATAAAGGAATATCATCTCGTGAATGCAAGGAGCATCAGAGCTATCGGAAAATCTCTACAGCCATATCCTGACACTGATTGTTTAACACCTTACCAAACTGTTTACAACGTTCAGGAAGTTTCGAAAACGGCAAATAGTATCAGAATTAAAATGCCTCTTCCGATTCCGCATGAAGGTTGTGAAAGCTACAATTTACCCTCGACTTTATACACAGTTTACGTTTCTCAGTGCTTAGAAGATGATCCGAACAAATGCAAAAACTACAACCGGACAAAGTTACAGACCTACCAATCAGAACTTGAAGTACCAGACCTTAAACCTTTCACAGAATATAGATTTAAATTGGCTCTGAGCAATTATTACAGTGATGCAGAATCTTTGAGTCTAGAATTTAGTTCCGGTGTCACTTTAAGAACAGGAACAGGTATTCCAACCGAGCCACGAAACGTGACTGTGAAACCATTGACACCAACCACAGCTGGTGTTTTTTGGATACCTCCAGAAAAACTGAATGCAGCAGAAGTTCAGTACGAAATTCACTGGAGAGCTGTGACATTCGTGAATGGTGTGAGACCAAAAGCTGAGAAGGTCATCAATTTAGAAAGACTAAAGGGAGGAACATATTATGCAATGTTACATCCATTGTTACCTGGTCAGGAATACAGAGTTCATGTTCGAGCCTATCCTCCCCATTATAATGAGAGCTATAGTCAAAGTTCTGATCAAGTTCTCATGATGTATCCTGAACCGAACAATTTAACTTGCATCTATTTCGCAAATTCTTTGACTGTATCTTGGACTCCGACTATAAATCTGACCATCAACCATTCTTTGGAATTTACAACCGTGGGTATGGAAAAATGGCAGATTGTCGGCAATCCCAAGTTTATAAAAGACAAGGTGGAGTATCATGCCAAAGGTTTGCAACCAAAAACTTTGTACAAATTTCGATTGAGGATTAGGTATCCTGATTACGATGACGACTTCCTTTGGCCTAGAGATGCTCGATTTACTTTTCAAACACTTGGTGATGTTCCAAGTGCACCAGGAATACCGAGTATGACAAGACTCAGAAAAGCGGTTTACCAAATTGATTGGGAACCTGCCAAAGCTCACGGATCTCCAATCGCATTGTACATTCTCGAAGCAAAAAAAGTAGAGGAAAAAAATCAGAACAAGACTAACGAATGGAAGGTATATTATAATGGATCTGATAATTATTGGATAATTACAGGAGACATGGATGAGAAATACCATTTTCGAGTGAAGGCTAAAAATTCTTATGGATATGGTACCTGGAGCAATTCAAGTGCGATAATTGATTTAACGGATCAATTTGGAGGGATGTTGGCGACACAGCCACCGATTGGATTAGTTTTGGTTTTGAGTTTTGCTCTTGTCGTGAGCATCATGATATGCTGCTTCTGCTACATGCTTTGCAGTAAGTTTTTATTTTATTTATTATACCGTTTATTGTTTCCTAACAAGTATTCCATGATTAGACTTGACAGCACAAAATGCTCTGAAAACAGGGGAATTAGGGTGATTTTCACGTGAAACCCGGAGTTAGTGCCGGTTTTGAGACTGGCGGTAGACCTATCTCAGGGGACTCCGAACTTTTTTGTCTCTCTCCAGTTTCTCTCTCTGTTTTGTCACGCCTGAGTTAACACCGCACATCCCGTTGCACGTCCTCTCACCCATGTCCGCGGCCACCGTCAATTCTCGGAAGAAATATCTCCGGGGCACTATCTCCGGGTTTCACTGTATATCACATTTTCAACCAAATAGTTGAATTTTAAACCAAACCAGATTTATTTTCTACCGAAAGAGATGCATTTTAAAGCTAAAAAGTCTAATGTTTTAGAAAAATTTAAAAGCGTAATGATAAATTTTCAAAATAAAATAATAATTTTCAACCGAGAAATATTTTTCTAACAAATGATTCAATTGAAAAAAATATCAGTTAAGACAAAAAATAGTTACATTATTAAAAAAAACAGTTGAATCTCCAAGCCAAGAAGTCAAATTTTTTAGAAGACAGTTGAATTTTCAACCAAGAACTTTTCTATAAAAAAAATGAATTTTCAATCCAAAAGGACGAATTTTCAACAAAATAGTTGAATTTTTTGCCAAAAAAGATTACTTGTTAACAAAATAATTAAATTTTTAATCCAATAGTAGAATTTTTACCCAAATAGTTGAATTTTCAATCAAATAGTAGAATTTTCAACAACAATAAATTAAGTATAGACCAGACAGTTGAATATCTAACCAAATAGTTGAATTTTCACGCAAATGGGTCGAATTTTCAACAAAATAATTGAATTTTTAACCAAAAAGTTGAAATTTCAACTAAAAAAGATAATTTTTCAAACAAACATGTAGTTGAATTTTCAAATAAAAATAAAAATTTGCAACCAAAAATGGAATAGTTGATATTTTAACCAAAAACAGATTACTTAAATCAATTATCAACCAAACAATTGCATTTTGCAACCAAATAGTGGAATTTTTAAATAAAAAATAATATAAATTTGCAACAAAAAAGTATATAGTTGATATTTGAACAAAAACAAATGACTTTTAACAAAGTAATTGAATATTCAACAAAATAATTAAATTTTCAACAAAATAGTTGAATTTTTAGAAAGAAAATTAAACAGTTGTGTTTATCACCAAATAGTTGAATTTTCAAACAAAAGGGTAGAACTTTGAACAAAATTGTTGAATTTTTAACAAAATAGTTGTATGTTCAGCCTAAAAAGATGTATTTTCAACCAAATGATCGAATTTTAGAACAAAAAAAGATGAAATTTCAACTAAAAATGAAATGCTAAAATTTGCATTTAAAGACCCAAATTTTCAATAAAAAAAAATCATTTGCAACAAAATAATTCAACTTTCAACCAACTAGTTGAATTTTTAACTAAAAAAAAAAAATTTCAACAAAAATAAATAGTTGTGTTTTCAATTAAAAACGATAAATTTTTAGTCAAAAATGGAATAGCTGATGTTTTAACCAATAAATATTTTAATTTTAAATCAAAAACACTTCAGTTCAATACAACAAAAAATTCTCAACGAAAAATGTAATAGTTGATGTTTCAACAAAAAAAGTTTTTAGTTTTAGATCAAAAACCATCGAATTGAACCAAAAAACACGAATTTTCAATAAAATAGTCGACCCTTCAATAAAAACAGATTATTTTTTAACCAAACAGTTGCACTTTTAACCAAAGTAAAGAATTTTCTACAAAACAGTCGAATTTTCAACCGAAGACATAAATTTCCAAATAATAAAATACATTTTCAACAAAATACATACATTTTCAACCAAGTTTCAACCAAACTAAAAAAAAAAACTAAAAACGATAAATTTTGAACAAAAAATAGAGAAATTAAATTTTCAGATAAGAAAGCTAATTTCCAACGAAAAAAAAAACCAATTTTCAACAAAATAATTATATATTCAACTGATTAAATGAATTTTAAACAAAGTACATAGCTCAACTTCAAACCAAATAATTTCATTTTTGACCAAAGAAGATGACTTTTTAGCCAAATAGTTGAATTTTCAACAAAATAATTAACTTTCAAACAAATAGTAGCGTTTTTAAATAAAAGAGATTGGATGTTTTCAAAATCCCATTTTTTGATACAATAATAAAAAAAAATTTCAATAAAATTTCATGAAAAATCTTGACGATTTTATCATTGTTTTCAACCTTTTAGGATTGATATTTGATATATATTACGATTTGACTTTGCAAAAAATTGAAAATTCGATTATAAATCATTTCCTCTCACTTATACTTCCCACACTTTCCCTACTTCCGCTTCCCTCACTTCCCTTCACTTCTCCTTCCCTAATTTCCTCTACTTCCCCTCATCTCATTTCCCTGTTCTTATTCCATCATTTCCCCTCACTTGCCCTCCCCTCATTTCCTCTTCTTTCCTGCCCCTTATTTCCCCTCACTTCCTTCCCCTCATTTCCCCTACTTCTCCTCCCCTAATTCCCCCTACTTATCCTTTCCTCATTTCCACTAAGTCCCTACTCTTCATTTTCCCTACTCACCTCTCACCCTCCTCATTTTCCATACTTAAATTTATGTTATTTTATGAGTAGAATGGAAGTAGGAGAAATGAGGAAAATTGAGGGAAGATGAGAGGAGGGGAAGTAACTAGAGTGAAGGGAAGTGAGAGGAAATGATGGAAACGAGGGGATGGGGAGTAGGGGAAATGAGGGAGAAGTAGGTGAAGTAGCAGAAATGATGGGGAAGTAGGAGAAGTGAGGGGAAATGAGGGAGGAAGGTGGGGTAAGTGATAGGAAATGAGGGGGGGGAGTACGCTGACAATGGACGGACACCTAACTAAAATTATAAGAATTTTTTGCCTGTGGTTGCGCAACCCTAAAAATAGGAATTCTTTGAAAATGGGGAAAAAGAATAATAGGGGAACGACTGTAAAGTTTGCATGGTGCTTAAAAATATTTCTACTTTTCAGGAAGCTACAGACAGCGAAAGGATGATAAGAAGGCTGTTTTGTCTCCAATTGTAGCCGATCTGGAATTAGCTACCCTAAGAGAAATTCCACGAGGGAATTTTGTACAGGCAAATGCATTGTATGCCCCTGTTGTTGAAAGTGATCCTGATGATGCGATGCTACCTAAAATAAGAAGAGACCAAATTACTTTAGCCAAATTTTTGGGAAGCGGAGCTTTTGGAGAGGTTCGTCATTTATTATTGCAAAAATTACTAGCCCTCACTTACCCTACTTGCCCGCCCCTCATTTCCCATCACTACCCCTCACTTACCCTACTTTACCCCATGTCCCCTACTCCTTCCTTATTTTCCTCTCATTTCCCCTACCACCCTTCCTCTTATTTCCTCTCACTTTCACTACTTTCATTCTTGCATTTCCCCACATTATCCCTTCTACCCCACCCCTCATTTCCCCTCCATTCTCCTACTTCTTACTCATATCCACTATTCCCCCTCCCATCATTTCGCCTCCCTAAAAAAAGTACGACGGACGGACAACCGACTGAAACTATCAAGGTTTCTACCCGGGGCTACGAAACCCTGAAAATTGACCAAATTCTCAAATATAGGGATTCTAAAGGATTTCGAGAAAAATGCACTCTAAAACCAGACTATTGACTGACAAACGATTCATTTTACTATTAAAGGATTTCCATTCAAAATTGGCATGAGAGGAAATCTTTTCACAATCCTTTCTTTTGCAAGAAATGTACAAAAGCCGAACTTCGGTGAATGTAAATATAAAATCGATAATTATCAATTCACAAAGAACGTCTTACGAACTTTCGATTGTCAAAAGCTATAAAAAAATTTATTCTTCGATTGTCAAAAGCGTAAAAAGCAATGAAAAGTGAGGTTATGCGGATCAAAAATTGTTCTTTCAGTACATGTACCTCCCAAAGTTTTCGCGTCACAACCTGGGATTTATATTTTTTTGAAGAAGTCAATTTTCTACATCATTTCGCACGTTTTTTCACTCACTTTATCAATTAATAAATAAATCGTGCAGTGGGAAAAATTTACTTGCGCACATTGGGTGCTAAACGATATTCACTTATGCGCAGGCGCACTTTCTCCGCTAGCCATCAAATGAAATCCTTTAATAGTTAAAGGAATTCTTTTCAAAGTCAAAAGAAATCATTCATCAGTAAAAATACTTCCGTTTTGCATTTAACGGATAAGTATTTGAACAGTGAAACAATTCTATTGATGGACAAAAGAAATCGGCTTAATTTCAAAGGACGCATTCTGAAGGGAACGTAATTTTAATGTTAATAAACTTTTTCTCAGAGTGTAGCAGTGCTCCCAATTCGGCTGCCCAACTGCACTGCGCATGCGTTGAATCAGCAGTTTCATTGGCTGTAAATGGCGCGCTTTTTTTAAACAACTGCTGCTGATGCGACACAAGCGCAGTGCGGTTGGGGAGCGAAATTGGCAGCACTGGAGTGTAGGGGAAACAGGGGAATAGGGGACAGGCTTTGAATTCTGCAGTAACAGCTTTTGTACCTCTTCTAGGTATTCCAAGGAAATGCGAAAGACATTAATGGACCAGGAATCACACCAGTGGCGATCAAGACTCTCCGAAAGGGAGCATCAGCTCAAGAAAAGACTGAATTTGTTCAAGAAGCGAGATTAATGAGCCACTTCCGACATAAGCATGTCCTTCGACTTCTAGGTGTTTGTCTAGATACGGACGCACCCTTGTTAGTTCTGGAATTAATGGAAGCTGGAGACTTGCTCAGTTATTTAAGAGCAAGTCGAGCTTTGCAACCCTCAGATCCTAACGCCCTTCATCTTCAGGATCTACTATCAATATGTGAAGATGTAGCAAAAGGATGTCGTTACCTTGAAGAACTCCACTTTGTCCATCGCGATTTGGCTTGCAGAAATTGTTTGGTCTCTTCCAAAAATCGTGATCACCGGGTCGTGAAGATTGGCGATTTTGGTCTAGCTCGAGATATTTATAAAAATGACTACTATCGCAAGGTAGGTTTCATTTCAGATGAATAATAATTAATAATAAACATTTAGGGGCTGGCCATAAACTACGTTACTGATTTTGGGCTATTTCACTTCACAAGCTCAAAAAATGCTCTAAGAACAGACGAATAAAAAAAATATAAGTTAGATTTCAAGCTAAAAAGTCGAGTGTTTAAAAAAATAGTTGAATCCTCAAACAACCCGACTCATTTAAAGCACCTTAAGGACTACCCAGTAAGCCATTAAAAAAAATTATTAAAATCCTATCTGGGATTTCGTGTAGGAGCAATTCATAGGTTTCACACACAGGAATCGATATAGGATCTCATATAGATTCCCACGTGGGTATAAGGTATATAAGGCCCCATGTGAGGATTTTTAGTAGGGATGAACCGTAGTTTTTGCGCGATCCTCTCCTTAATAAATTATTTATTGCGGGTACGTTGTCACTTATCAATCCTATGGGGATTGTGTTAAATGTAAACTTCAGAAAAAGAGCAAAGATTAAAAAAATAAACTCTTCAGTCCTTTACACGACCGTATAACTGCGGACTTTAATCGGGAAGTTTTATACACGATAACCGTACCTAGCTACAGTCGAAGGGACTTTGTTCACTACTTTAATACTTCGTTAACTATTTCACAGTAAGGTAAAAAGCTTTTACGACTTACTCAACGCGGTTCTTTGTTAAAGGATATTCCACAATGATGTAAAAGTATCGCGACTTATTCAAAGCGGTTCATACTTCAAAGATCAAGTTGACAGCGTGACTGCTTGGAACGTAAAGACGACTACCAGGGTAGCTCTGGATTTTATATAGTTCTGGATTCCTATGTTAAAGATAGGGTGTTCATAGTCTGATTCCATGTTTCTGTGATTAAAAGAAACATCGAAAGTTACTATGTCTGAGAGCATTTTTACCTGTTGTATTTTAGTATTTAGGCCGCGCGTGTTTTGATAGTAATTGTTGAATTCTTCCAAGATAGAAGGAAGGGGTGATCTAGTTGATTTTTGTTACCTATACTGGTTTGTTGTTTCTGATGGTTGGGTTCTGTCAGCTTATTGTTACCCTTGGTTGTCCGTGAGCCATGCTATCTCAAGATCCTTCTATTTCTGTATGTACATCTTTCACCGCATCATTGAGTTCTTGTTATTGTAATTTCGTGTGGTCTGTCCGTATATGGACTCCGATCAGATTTGGTGGAAGAATATACTCTTTTTTCCAAATTGAAAAAATTTTGAGGCAATTCATGGCATCCTCCTGTGAGTTAAACACGACTCTCATTAGTCTCGGTTGTTGTCAACCCTGCGTAAAAGCGCCAATTCTATAACCATTTTAAGGTTATTCGTGTTTTGAATAAAACCAGCTATCAGTTCTCTTGTTCTTGCTAGATTATTTTCCGATGTAATCTCTTTGGTAGCGTTCCTCTCTTGCAGGACTGAAGGTACGGGTGAGGATTCTAGGAGGCCAAAAATTATCTCTTTTTGTAATTCAAATATTGAGATCGATGTAATCGAGTTACCAGAGATATCATGATGAAGGTTTGCCTCGCTATAGTTTCTAAACTTCTCTACTTCATTAAAGGATGTCTCCATTTTATCAGATCTATTTCCTGCCCCTTGTAAACCTTGCTGTAGATTATCTGTTTTCGCGTCAACTGTTTTTATTTCTTTACTGAGCTCCTTTATAATTATTACTTCTTTACTAACCTGGGTTTCAATTTCTTCTTTAAGGGGTCATTCTACCATCTCAACAAAAAACGTTATTTTCAAGAATTTTTTTCTCAACAACTGCTTTATATAATTAAATAAAATTTTCAGAGTTTATTTATGCTGTCTCAAAATTGACAAAAGAATTTTTTTACATAAAACTATTATTTAATTTAGGTATTATTCAACAATAAACAAAGTGTCTAAAAAAAGGCATGGCCACTGCGCACACGATATCTCCAGTCAGCATCAACTGAAACAAATAAATCTAAAATTTTCTTTATTAGTATAACCATAGCTCGGAAGTGACGAGGCGGATTTTTTTTTATTTTGCAAAATAACAAAATGACGGCAGTTTAAACCAAGAATTTCCAAAAATCGTGTTTTTTTGTCTTTTTTTGTTAATTTAACTATGGTGAAATTAAAAATGTAAAGAACCGCTTCATCACTTGGTAGATATTTATATGTTCAGAATAAGCATAGAAAATTTAAAAGTAATCGTTTGAAAACTTTTTGAGAAATCATGAGCGCAGAGTGCAAAAACGTTTCGAGCAAAACGCGTTTAAAGTTTTCGGAATATAAAAATTGTAAGAAAAAGTTACTTACACACAATCAGCGATCCCTGCTCCATATAAATTCTTAGAAGTGCAATATTTTCTTCACGCGTTTTTGCTCTAAGCTCTCAAAAGTATGGAAAGACTCCGAATTTGTATGAAATTTTGATGACATTTCTGAATATATAAACTGTTAAAACATGCACCAAAAAAATCGATTTTTTAAAAGTGAGATAGTATAATGACCCCTTCAGTTTTTGGTGATACGTTTCAAAGCAGGTTTCCGTATCTTCTTTCGTTAGCGCTGTTGGTGATTTGGATCGTGTTCCATAACAACTAGTAAGCACTCCCTCCGGGAGATTTTTTTCTTCTTCTTAAGTCTTCTTCTCTTTATAACTTACGCTTATAATTTGGCAGGTTATATTGAATTGAGAACACACTTTTATATCAATAAAGAAACGTTTTAATGGTCATAACCATACCAAAATATAGGACTACAACCGGACGTAGAAATTACATTGACCGTACAACAAAGAAAACGCTCTGGCTGAAATTTGGCCGCCATCACACGCTCCTTCTTCTTCTTCTTCTTTATACCCACACTCGACTGCGCCAGGGAGGGGGAACAATTAGCCTAGGTCGCTCCTCTCGTCTCTACCTCTCGTTCGACATCTCGCTCGTTGCGTACCTTCTCGCTAGTTTCGCTCATATCGCTCTATACCGCGCTAAATTCAAATTGGTAAAATATAATTTTCAAAAATTGAGGATGTAACACCCCCTGAAATTGGTAACGTACATTATAGACGGCCCCTTAATAGTAGTAAATATTGATTGTATTCTTTGATTGAATGTAGGAAGGCGAAGGACTATTGCCAGTTCGTTGGATGGCCCCAGAATCATTGGTAGATGGAGTTTTTACATCTCAGAGTGATGTCTGGGCATTTGGTGTCCTGATGTGGGAAATAACATCATTAGGACAGCAGCCCTATCCAGCTAGGACAAATCTTGAAGTTTTACATCATGTGAGAGCTGGAGGAAGGTTGCCAAAACCACTTAATTGTCCACATAATCTGCATAAATTAATGTTAAGCTGTTGGAGTTCAGCAGATAGTAGACCAAGTTTTAAGGCTTGTCTTGAACAGATCATCGTTTTGAGAAATACGACTGAAGATAGGATATTGAATCAAGTCCATCCTGGCCATTACTTGGCGAGGCGAGGTCAGTATCACTCTTTCTTAAAAACTACCTAGATTTAAAATAAAAAGCTTGCTCAATAATAAAAAACTTTCGTTTTTTTTGAAAAAACGAGCTAGAGGAAATTGCAAAATGAAAATGCATGATCCATTTTTATAATAAGAATTAATGTTATTCTGGACTTATTTTCAAAGAATGAGCATGTGCTGCAAGAGCATCAAACTAACTTTAAAATTCATTATTCATAGTGCATCAAGATATAATAGTCTTAATAATAATTATTCAACCAGGTTCCATTTTTTCCGGAAATTTTCGATTAAACTCACTAATTCATTCAATTAATTATCATTGCATGGCTCGTGCTTGCAGGCGTCTTTAACATGGCTTACTTTGCTGAAGAAAATCGATATTATAACACAGGTAGGAACTTATGAAATATAATATATAATTACAAAAATATATATATTTAACAGGGCGGAGTGTAAAATACAAATTTCAAAAAATGAAATACTCTGGGGTCCTGTTCTTTTTTTTGTACGCAGGCGTTTAGTTTTTCGATTTGAGGAAAAAAATTATTTTTATTACAAAATCAAAACTTCGAACAACTATTTACTTTTTTTTAATTTTTCGAACACCTAAATTCGAGATAAAATTAGTTTCTGAGATCTGAGAACAAGGAAATAAGTATTATAAGTTAGTTTTCAAAGTTATATAAATATAATTTTCCTAAAATTCTTAGGAAAATTCAAAAAGATTTTGAAGATTTCAGATGTGACGAAAAAGAATCTAGAAAATGTTGAAGAACATTTTTTTATTTTACAGGATTTTACTAAATTTTAGGATAAATTTGAGTACGTTCAAAAGATATTTAGGAGTTTTAGAAGTTTGAAAGAAATTTCAAAATATTTTATACATTTTCGGAAATCTTTCAAAGTTTTAAAATATTTTTAATCTCTTCTAAAATTCAAAAACTCTTAAATAGCTTTTAAACTGACTAAAAGAAAAATTTCAAACACAAAAAAATTCCACAATTATGAAATTCCCTATTTAAAAAATTAAAAAGTTGTTAAATAATAAAATAATAAATAAAATAAAGTACTTCGATTTGGTAAACATTTTTTATTTGATTATTTATTACTTAAACAATTTTTCAATTGTTCAGATTTAAGCATTTTTAAGTTCGGTTATATTATAAACGGTCAGAAATTTTATTGTTCCAAAATTTTCCCATTTAGGAATGTTAAATTGTCAGCAATTTTATCATTTCGGAATTTTTCTATTTGGAATATTTTCTTTTTTTTTTAATTTTCAAGTATCAAGAATTTTATTTTTGTGGAATTTTTCAGTTGTCTCATTGTTAGAAGTCTTTTGAAATTTTTCAAATCCTTTTTAATTTTTCTTTAAAAAATGATTTTTCAATATAAAAAGTCATTTCAAATTTTCCCTGGGACCTTCAGCAAAATTTGTTATTAACTAAAAATCTTTAAAAAAACCTTGAAAAGCTTCAAACTTTTATTTCAAAATCTACAAAAATCTAGATTTTGGTTTTAATTTTGCCTTGAAATATTTGAGATTCTTTTTCAACAATTTGGGAAACCTTTTTTAATGTTTTAAAATATGTTTGAATATTGTCTTAAAACAAATTCTTCAAAACATGCTAAAATCAACAAGAACAAATTTTTTAATTGCTTTAGAATTTTTCAGACTTTTTTAAATTTTCGAAATATTTTGATATGTTTTGAAATCTTTTTAAATACTATTTAAATTTTTTTTTAATAAAAACTCATCTTAAATTTTCCTAGGAATCTTGCAAAATTTTTTAAAATATTTTGAAACCTTTCAAAATCCTTAAAAAGCTTCAAAATAGTTGAATGCTCAAACGAAACAGATTATTTATCAACTAACCAGTTGCATTTTGAACCTAAAAAGATGAAATTTTTTACCAAAAAAGATGAAATTTTAAACCAAAAAGACGATTTTTAAACAAAATAATTGCATTGGTAACCGAGAAAGATTTTACAGACAAGAACAAAATTTCAACAAAATAGATGAATTTTCATAAAAAAGTATGGATTTTTAACCAAAAAGAATAATTTTCTAAAAAACAAAAGTTAACGAAATACACTACATTTCTACCAAATAATAGAATTTTTAACTAAAAAAAATAATTTGAAATCAAAAATGAAAAAATTTAATTTTCAGTTAAAAAAATAAATTTTTAATTAAAAAAATAATTTTCAACAAAATACATGATTATTTAACACAATACTTGTATTTTAAACCAAATAAAGGAATTTTCTTCTAGAAAGATCAGTTTTCCGCCAAAAATGGAATAATGAAATTTTCATGTAAAAAAATTAATTTTCAACCAAATAGTGCAATTTTTAATGAAAAAAGATGAATTTTAAAACAAAAATATTACAGTAGACTTTTCAATTCAAAAGAATCAACTTTCAACCAAAAATATTACTTTTCTACCGAAACATGAATTTTCAACTTAAAATTGCGAATTTTCTATTTAAAAAGACGAATGTTCAACAAAACAGTACAATTTTGGACCAAAAAAAAATGACTTTGTAACAAAATAGTTGAACTTTCAAAAAATAATTCAATTTTCAACCAAATAGTACAATTTTTAATCACAAGAGATGAGAGGAAATGTCTTTCATTTCCTGAAATTTGTATTTTACGCTACGCCCTAATATTTAATTATATAAAAAATAATTAATAATACTAATATTTCTCTCTTACACAGGCAATTCTTGCAAGTCGAGTAGCTCGGAAGGAAGTCGAGACTTGCCACCTATCACTCAAGAAAGTACAACCCCAACACCAGTGCAAAATTGCGATATACCCAAGTATTTAGAATTATTATCAGACGGCGAGGACTCATCAAACGCCCCGGAAAGTCTCACAAGTGTCTACGAAGTTCCAGCATTTGCTCCTACAACCGAGCAAAAAGACTCAAGCCAAACTGAAATTTCCGACCTGGAGGAAAACGAAGCACCCATCCCTGAAAATCAAAATATGGAAAATAAAATTCCAAATGAAGACTTTGAAACAAAACCACGCCAAAAAAGACTCTCAGTCACTAGCTTAAATCTTCCAGAATGCAGGCGGGCTTCCATTACAAGCGTAGAAGAAAAGTCCAGGTCTTTGGACAACCAAAAATTAAGAAATATTCCCGTAAAAGTTTCTAGGAATGGCAGAGGATCCTTAACTTTTTTCAATGACTTTCGTAAACAAAGAAAAAGAGCCGAAAGAGGGTCCGTGAAGGGTTCAGAGACAAGTTTAAAGGCAAAAAGCAGTTCATTAAGTTCCAATAGGAGCCTGGCACCTCCAACTAGGCCCAGTTCTTCTTTAATTAAGTCAGAAAGTTCCCTTCCTGTGAAAAGTCCCAGTCAAGATGATGTGACCAGTGAAACAAACTTGGGAACTCCAGTTTTAGCAAAACTGCAAAAAACTCCGTCTAGTTTGCAAAAGGCGAAAATCCCTTTAGTAATAAACAACGCGTTGTTGAATTTACTTCAGCAAACACCTGGAGAGGAAATACGAATATAAGTACCGATGCTCCGGCGATTTTCATTTGATCGCCGTCTACCTGCGCTGAGTGAGCGCGAGGCGCTGTGTCCGACCCTTGCCAGCGGGAGGTCCTTTGTACCAATGAGGAATAAATTACGAAACATAACGATTTTTTAAATTTTGCAATTAGCAATTTAGAAATATTATATTCGAAATCTACGTTTCTTGGCGATTCCAACGATATGTCACTTGCAATTAAAAGATTAAAATTAGAACAAGTGCTTGTAAGTTGCCCATATCATCCAAAATTTTAAACTGTTATAGAGCAATAAATTGAAGGTTCCTACTTAAAGAGCAATTGTCTTTTGAGACTATCAAATAACATATGGCACTCATTCTAATTTTAATCTCTTCATTGCAAGTGACATATCATTGGCATCGACCAGAAACGTAGTTTTAGAATATAATATTCTCAATTTCTAAACTGCTTGATAAAAAATTAGTTATGTTTCGTATTTTATTCCTTATTAGTACAAAGAACCCCCCGCTGGCAAAGTTCGGACACAGCGTCTCACGCTCACTCAGTGACGTGGGGGAAATTGAGTGGAGAGGGTAAATCAAGCAGGTAGGTGGCGATCAAGTGAATCCGGATGCTGTTCGAGTAAATGGATCCTAGAATTCTACAACCAAAGACTCTTTGACAATAATTACCATTAGGGGGTGTCATATATTGTACTAATGCCCATTCGATCTCCGCCTACCTGATTGACTTATCCTCTCTACTTGACTTCCCCTCCCGTCGCTGAGTGAGCGCGAGACGCTGTGTCCGACTCTTGCCTGCGGGGGGTTCTTTGTACTAATGAGGAATAAAACACGAAACATGACGAATTTTTTTGTTTTGCAATTAGCAATTTAGAAATATTACATTCGAAATCTACGCTTCTTGGCGATTACAACGATATGTCACTTGCAATTAAAAGATTAAAATTAGTACAAGTGCTTGTAAATTGCCCATATCATCAAAAATTGTAAACTATCATAGAGCAATCGACTGATCCTACTCAAATATCAATTATCGCTGGTTGACGCAGATTTTAGTTTATGTTTTGGCACTGGCACATAACATGGCACTCATTCTAATTTTAAAGCTTTTAATTGCAAGTGACATATCGTTGGCATCGACAAGAAACGTAGATTTCGAATATAATATTCTAAATTTCTAAACTGCTAAATAAAAAATGCGTTATGTTTCGTATTTTATTCCTCATTAGTACAAAGGATCCCCCGCTGGCAAGGGTAGGACACAGCGGCCGGCGCTCACTCAGAGACGTGAGGGAAATTTAAGTAGAGAGGGTAAGTCAAGCAGATCCCTAATGAAAAAGCCTCAATAGTAAACTACATTGGAACCTATGTGGGAACCCATATGGGATCCTTTTTTGAATTCCTGTCTCAAATTACGATCTGAGATAGCAATATAGGATGGGAATATATATTGGTTCTTGTTATAGGTTTTTATTAAGGTTCCTACTTGAACGGGTTTGCAATTAATAATTAAGGAGTGCGCAGTCGTTTTCCATGAAAGCTACGGCTGCGCAGTATTTTTTGGGGTTTTTAAAATAGCCGATTATGATACAGGAATTCAAAAAAGGATCCCATATGGGTTCCCACATAGGTTCCAATGTAGTTTACTATGTAGACTATTTCATTAGGAACCTGCTTGACTTACCCTCTCTGCTTAACTTTCACTCACGTCGCTGAGTGAGCGCGAGACGCTGTGTCCTACCCTTGCCAGCGGGGGGTCCTGTGTGCCTAATGAGGAATAAAATACGAAACAGACAAAATGTATTTTGCAATTAGTAATTCAGAAATATTATTTTCGAAATCTAGGGTAAAATAGTGGTATTGTGAATTTCCAAAAGATTTTATTATGTAAATTCTAAAGCTAATTTATAATTTTCAACTTATTAGTGAGAGTTACATATCTTCGTAATCACCAAACTTCGTAGATCTCGAATATCATATTTCTAGATTACTAGTTGCAATATTTTTAAAATGGTATAATTCGTATTTTATCCCTCATTAAGTACAAAAGTCTCCAGCTGGCAAGGGCCGACGGCAGCAGTCTGGCGGTCCCTCAGCTGCGTGAGGGGCAGTTGGATAGTGGGGTTAGGGCAAGCAGGTTAAACTTTTCATCGTTTTTAACTTGTTTTTTTTTATTGAAGCTAACTTCAGTTTTCAGATTTGCAACATGAAAATCAAACTATTTTTTTTTGAGCTGATTCTTTTTTGGTAAAATAGGTTGAATCTTTAATTATTTTGATTAAAATGCAACAATTTTGCTAAAAAGTTATTCTTCTTGGTAGACAATTCAAATTTTTTATTGAAAATTCGTCTTTTTGGGTTTAAAATTCGACTATTTGATTTAAAATTCACTTTTTTGTTGAAAATTCAATAATTTGGTTGAAATCTTTCCTGTCTTGACTGAAAAATGTTTCTTGGTTGAAAATTCGTCTCTTTTGATATAAATGTTATATTTTTCAGTTAAACTAAACTGTTTATTTGTAAATTCAAATATTTTGTTAAAAAATTATTAAAAACTTATTATTTTTGGTTGAAGATTCAAATCTTTTGTTGAAAATTTATGTTTTTGAGTGCAAGATTCAACAATTTTGGTAAAAACTTCAACTAATCGTTGAAAATTTATATTTTCTATGAAAATTCAATAATTTGTCTGAAATTTTGTTTCCTTTTTGACTGAAAAATTTCTCTTGGTTAAAAGTTCAACCCTTTTGGTCGAAATTTCATTTTTTGTTTTTGTTAAAAATGCAACTGTTATATTAAAATTACTCGGTTCTGGTTAAGGATTTAACTATTTGATTGAAAATTCGTATTTTTTGGTTAATTTCAACTGTTTTTTATTTCCTCCCTTTTTTTTGTTGAAAATTAATCTTTTTGGTTAAAAATTTATATTATTTCGTCAAAAATTTAACAATTTTTTAGAAATTTTTGTTTGCTTTGAAGATTCATTATCTTAGTTGAAAATTCTTCTCTTTGGTTACAAATTTAATTATTTTTTTGAAACCCCATTCTTTTTAATTAAATTCAACTGCCATTGATCTAAAATTAAAATATTTTTGTTTAAAAATTCGTACTTTTTGGTTAATTTCAACTGTTTTTATTTCGAAATTAACATTTTTTTGGTTAAAATATCAACTACTTAGTTGAATTTTTAATTATTTTCTACAAAAGATTTTTGTTTTGTTTAAAGATTTTAGTATATTATATTATATTATATTATATATTAT
>JAABKJ010003959.1:0-25087 GCA_011634705.1 Andricus grossulariae
TTTTCAACCCCATTACAGAAAATGAATTTAAAACACAAAAAAAAAACGAATTTTCAACAAAATAGTTAAATTAGCAACCAAAGGGACGGACTTTCAACTAAGTGAATGAGTTTTAACAAAGTAATTAAACTTTAAACCAAGTAGTTGAATTTTCTATGAAGAAGATTAATTTTCTACCAAAAAAGACGAATTTACAACTAATTACATAAATTTTCAACTAAATAGTTGAATTTTCGGCAAGAAGCGATCAATGATCAACCAAAAATGTAATAGTTCAATTTTCAATGAAAAAGAATGAACTTTCAACGGAAAATAGTTTTTTAGTTTCTAATTGGGTTCTAATAATTCAGTTCACATTCAAGCGAAAAAACGATAAAAAGGGGACGCTTCTTAAAAACAGGGGAGAAAAGAGGAATTCTTAAAAAAAGGGAATAGGGAAAAGAGTGTGCAGTCCTGGATTTCGATTTTCTTATATTAAAAATATAAAGCATTTGAAAATCCATAACAACAAATTTTTGAATATTAGGATATCTAATATTTTTTGGAACGAAATCTCTTGAAATACTTTGACATCTTTTAAAATAATTTAAAATTGTCAAAATCCTTTGAAATTTTACTATGTCCTTCGTGTCCCTAGCAATTGTTGAAATCCGTAGAAATCCCTTAAAATAAAATTTAATTTATTCCCTAACGTTCCCTAGAAATTCGTTAAAACCCCTTAAAATCGCTTGAAATCTTTTAAAATGGTAAAAATTCATTTATATATGTAGAAATGAATTGAAATTAAATGAATATAACTTGAATTAAAGTTATGAATTAAATTGCTCTAAATAGAACGTGTGAATTGATTAAATGGATTTTTATTTTCTAATATTGAAAATATAAAGAATTTCAAATAGTAATACTTTTTTAATCTTCAATTAAAAATTGTCTATACTTGAAAAACTTACATGTACAATAGATAATTCAGAAATTGTTGAATTTAAAACGTCTAGAAATTGGCTAATATTACAGAGTAAAAATTTTTTTAATTTCAAACTCTATTAAATAAAAATTGTCATAATGATATATATGTATAAGCACTAAAAACGCTTGTGTGCGAGCGTGGGTGCGGAACACGTGCGGAACACGTACAGGCGATCCTAGTTCCTAGTTCCTAGATTTGAATTTCATTTCTAAATAAAATAATTGAATGCAAAAGAATTAGACGCTTGCGGGGCGCGCGTATGGGGTTTAAAATTTATTAATTTTTTTAAATTGAAAATTAATTTTTTAACTGTAAATCTAACTATTCCTTTTTTTGTAAAAAATCCAGGCTCAAATCCAGGCTCTCCGTTAACATCAGGGCCGTGTGAACACTGTGAGAGTGAAATGACGCAATATGTCGCAACGTGATGCAGTTTGCGCTTTACGCTATGCTACTGTTTTTTTACGCATGAGTGACCACGACACAGCCCCCTGTGGCTCCTCTCATCAGAAACCGCGGTGCGGCGTAAATTCTTGGAAGGCTCCAATCAAATTTCTTATTCAAGTTCGACTGTATTAATTATTTTGTTGAAAATTCAATTATTCTACCTTTGGTTGAAATTGTTCTTTTTTTTAGTTAAAAATTTATGTATTTTGTGAGATTTTTTTTTGTAGAAAATTATTCTGTCAGGTTGAACATTTAACTACATATTTGGTTAAATTTCTTTTTCGTTGATGATTTATCATTTTAATTAAAAATTCATTTCTTAAACTGAAAAATCAACTATTCTATTTTTTTTCAGAAAATGTATCTTGTATGATAGAAAATTAATCTTCTTGCTTAAAAATTTATCTGTTTGTGGAATATTTAACTCTTTAGTTGAAAATATATTTAATTTGGTTGAAAATTAATTTTTTTTTACTAAAAATTAAACTTTTCTATTGTTGGTTAAAAATGAATCTTTTTTAGTTGAAAATTTATTTTATTTTGTTGAAGATTAATCTTTTTACTGAAAATTAAACTTGTTCATTTTTGATTAAGAATGTGTATTTTTTAGTTGCAAATTTATGTATTTTATTGAAAATTTGTCTTTTTTGGTATAAAATTAATCTTTTTGGTCGAAAATTCAACTATTTGGTTGAAAATTCATTTTTTTGACTCAACATTTATAATTTTATTCGAAAATTAATTTCTTTGTTTGAAAATTGAACTGTTTTGTTGAACATTCTTTTTTTAAGTTGAAAATGAATGCTTTTTAATTGAAAACGTAATTATTATATTTTTCGCTTAAAAATTGATCTATTTTAGGTAAAAATTCAATTATTTTGTTGAAAACTCGTGTTTGTTTTTTTTTTTTATTGAAAGTTCAATTATTTTGGTAGAAAATTCATATTCTTGGGTCGAAAATTCAACTTTTTTGTAAGAAATTCATATTTTTGGGTTGAAAATTCAACCGTTTTGTAGGAAATTAGACTTTTCAGCTTGAAAATTCAACATTTTGGATGAGATTTTTGAATATATAACTATTTAGTTGAAAATTTATTTTATTTGATCAAAGATTAATTTTTCACTGGAAATTAACTTTTCCATTTTTGATTCAGAATGTATATTTTTTAGATGAAAATTCATGTGTTTTGTTGAAAATTAGTCTTTTTTTTGGTATAAAATTCATCTTTTTGGTTGAAAATTCAACTATTTGGTTCAAAATTCATTTCTTGGGTTGAAAATTGAACTCTATTGTTGAAAATTCGGTTGTTTTAGTTGAAAATTAACTTTTTAAACTGAAAATATAACTATTCCATTTTTGTTTGAAAACTGATTGTTTGGTCTGTTTTGGTTGAGGATTCAACCAGTGCCTCTTTAATTTCGCGCTTGGCTTACGAATCGCAAGGAGCTTGACTTGTTGAACAACGCAATAGTTCGATCCACGTGTAATAAGATATATAAAGTATAACACAATGTAGGTGCAAAAGCAAAAGCAAAAGCAAAGCCCAACCTAACCGTGCCCGGCTTGTCCGGTACGCATTGGCACTAAGTGTATCTATTGGCAATAAGTGTAAGTGTGCCACGTGCAACACGTACATGCATGGGATTGTTTATTAGGATCGACCTGCGTTAGGCATACCGATCATAGACCCGCGTTCATGCGCAAATATGTAAATATCCCGCATTGTGCACTTTTCCCTCAGAGACCTCCGCACCTCTATATCCATGCGATTTTACGCGTGCACTTTGCGTATTATGCATCGCTTCATTGCATAATCGGCCTAACGAATATTTTCAATAGTCAACATGAGGAAATATAGAGCTTAATTCAACACTTTACAATTTATCATTACTATATCTATAGATATACTCATGATAGATTCAATTGCTTTTATCATACGTTTTATCCTTCAAGATAGACAACAAAATCGGAATTTTTTAGGAGAGCGAAATAACATTCCGTAAAATCGAAATCACCATATGAAGATAAAACAAAATTTCACTCCCGAGCTGAAGTGTTTCTGAATTGAGACCAAAAAAGTATATGATTAGAACAAAATTATCCAGTTAACCAATTACGAATAAATCATTCAAGAATTTTGAGGTTTAAATTTCATGGGTTTTGAAAATTGTTCTTGGATAACGACTAAAAATATATTTTTCAATTGAAAAAAATAATAATAATTTGCTCCGTAGACATGGGGAGGCTGCATAAGAATAAAAAAGTTTTCACCCAAAAACTTATTATGTTCCGGGCGAATAAGGATTTATTGTGACGGTATCGCACTGTAAACATACGATTTTTCGCTAAAAGGCTTATAAAGAGAAGAAAAGTATATATTTTTCTTTATAAATAAACAATAATAATTTGAAGAAATATCGTTTCTGATCGCAAGGCAAAAAGGTAAGTGAAAAAAACCTTATAAATGTGGCTTTTCGTAGTAAATGAAAATTTAAGATTTTAGGTTGGAATTTGATTGGTACTTTGGTGCTGATACAAATACAGAGAACCAGTTATCTGGTTTTTAATTAATAATCTTTTTAGTACTATGTTAAAAATGAGATTTCGAACTAATCCTATTAACACAACATACATTTGATTTAAAAAAAATTTGTATGCAAAAAGTACATCTAGTTCTGTATAGCAACCCTTCAAATGTTTCTATATTTTTCAACATCACTCAAAACTTTGTTAGAAAACATTTTCCTATCTCGCTCTCATTGTTGTTAAAAAGGGGCTATTCAAAGAATACGCCATACTGTATGGTAGGGGGGGGGGGGGTAACGTAGCATGCGACATCACAAATGGAAAATAAAAACAAGAATAACAATTTTTTGAAATACTGGAAAAAATGAAAATTAGTGATTTTGTTTGAGAAGTAAATAAATAATTCACGCTCTTTGATATAATCCACTCTTTACATATTTTTTAAAGAATTCCTCTTTTCCCCCTGTTTTTAGGAAAATAATTTTTCTCGTTTTTTCGCTTAAATTCGAAATGAATTAATAGAACCCAATAAGAAAATCCAACTATTGTTGATATTGAATCTTAATTCTTTTTATAATTCAACAAGCAAATATGGAAATTTTAATTGATAATTCATCTTTTTGGTTGAAAATTCAACTAGTTGGTAGAAATCTAAACTACTTTGATAAAAATTCATTTCATTAGTTAAAAATTAATTTTTTAAACTGGAAATCTAACTATTTTATTTTTGGTTGAAAATTTATAGTTTTTTTTTAAATGAAAATTCAACAATGTATTTAAAAATTAAATAATGTGGTTGAAAATCCGATTCTGTTGTTGAAAATTAACTTTTTGGTTCAAAATTCATATTTTCGCGTTGGAAATTCTACTTTTTTCAAGAGATTCGCCTTTTTAGTTCAAAATCTTTTTTTGTTGAATTATCAACTATTATAAGTTTCGTTAAGAATTAATCTTTTTTGGTCAAAAATGCAACTGCATGATTTAAAGTTGAACTACTTTATTAAACATTCATTTTATTGGTTAAAGATTTAACTATTTGATTAAAAATTCGTCCTTTCTTGGTTTAAAATTAATTTACTGTATTTAAAAAAAAAATTTAACTTGAAAATTTATATATTTTATCTTTATTATACTTTATTGGTTGAAAATTTACATCTTAGTTGAAAATTCGTTTCTTTTTTTGGTTGAAAATCCAAAGGTGTTGTACAATTTTTTTCCTTTAAAATGCAAATGTTTGTTTAAAAAATTGTCTTTTTAGGTTAAAACTTCTATTATTTTGGTAGAGAATTAACTATTTGTAAAAAATAATTTTTTGGTTAAAAAATTCATATTTTTGAGGATTCAACTCCTTTGTTGAAATTCGTATTTTGTGTTAAATTCGACTATTTTTCATTTATAATTAACATATTTTTTTGTAGAAATATCAACTATTATATTTTTCGTTGAGATTTGATCGTTTTGGTTAAATTTAAATTTTTTTAATTTGAAATCTTTTTTTGATTGAAATATCAACTATTACATTTTTCGTTAAAAATTAAGCTTTTTTATTGCAAATTCAAGTACATGGTCGCAAGTTTAACTTCTGTGTTGAAAATTTATTTATGTTTTGTTGAAAATTCATCATTCTAGTTAAAAATTTAACTATTTTGTTAAAATATCCACTATTTTGTTGGAAATTTATTTATTTTGTTGAAAATTAAACTATTTGGTCGAAAATGCAACCGTTTTTGGTGAAAGATAATTTATTTTGTTAAAAATTCAACTATTTTACTGAAAATTCGTTTCTTATGCTTTGAAGTTGAACTATTTGATTCTACATGCAACTGCTTGGTTAATAGTTAATTATCGTTTATCGATACGTCGTTTTTCTATTTAAAATTTATCTTTTTTGGTAGAAAAGTTCTTGATTGATAATTTATCTTTCTTGGTTGAAAATTTAACTGTCTTCTAAAAAATTCGTCTTTTCGGTTTCAAGATTCGACTATTTGGTTTTAAAAATGCTAAAGTTGTGGTTGAAGTTGCTTCTTTTTTGTTTGAAAATTAGACAAATGTTTGGTCTAGAATTAATTTTTTTGTTTTTGAAAATTGAACTATTTCGTTGATAAATCATCTTTCCTGGTTAAAAATTCATCTTTTGGGGTTAAAAATTTGACTTTTTAGCTTCAAAACTAAACACTTTCGTTGAAAATTTAGCTATTTTGTAGAAAATTCAACTATTTTTTTGAAAATGCAATATATTTCTACTTGAAATGTTAAGCGATTTATATTCAATTCAATATGGGGGGGATCAAGAGAAATTAATGAGCTGTAAACGTTAATACCCATTTTTTTATTTCTGCAGAAACTTAATCAATGTTGGTTTAATCATTTTTGAAAAGTAATTTTCTCAATAGTCAATGTTTAAAATAATTGAATTAAATCCTACAGAAAGTTATAGAGTTGAAGGGTGCCCAAAACATGTAAAAAATATTAATTATTTATTATTAATTATTTAACTAAACTTTTAACACGTGCATTTTTATCTCGACTTTTTATATGCAGTACTATCGGGAATTTGTAAATTTATAAATAGAACATCACGAACTTTTTTGTTTCTATTGACCTACTTTCATTGATTTTCTCAGATATGTCATTTAACAGAGATAACGCGAACTGATAAATTAAAGCCGATTTACAATCATGTGAGGCTTCCTATCAATCTTGCTTATATATGTTTTACATACATATATTTTTTGTCTTTCAAGCGAAATCGTTTTTTTTTCTTGGAATTAAACGTGAACAGGCATATCTCAATTATCAATATTTCTTATTTTTCGAAAAGCATGACTCAGTCTTATCAGTAAAATAATTTGACAAGCTAAATACAGATTGACTACTGTGAAAAAATGAACGATTTTTAAGTGTAAAATAAAGATTAATCTTCATATAGAAAATAATCCTATCAGACACGCTGTACGAGAATTACAACAATAAGGACTTAAGCTTCAGGCACTATTTAAATATTTTGGTAAATATATCAATTTTTCATATCGAAAGACTAATATTGATAAGAAAATATTGTTCCTTCCATTCATCGCGTTTACGATAATTTAGGTATAATTAGGAATAGATTTCCAAATACTTGATTAAACTATTGAAAACAACTTTTCCTAAATATATTTAATGACTGCTGAACCGTTTTAAAATTTATAAATATCATTTATTCGACTTTCACCTCAGATTAAGATTTAATATTCTCTGCTTGCATACATTCAAATTTAAACAAGTAAACAAAATTTTCTTTACGGTGTCTACTTAAATCCTGGAAAAAATTCCCTGGCATTTCAAGTACATTCAAACAAATAGTTGCATTTTCAACTAAGAAAGATCAATTTCCAACCAAAAATTGAATAGTTACCTTTTCAGGTAACATTTTCAACTAAAATGATGAAATTTTAAATGGAATAATCCAATTTTCAACCAAAATACATGAATTTTCGCTCGAATTAAAAAAAAAATATTTTCAACCGGAAAGATTAATTTTTAACAAAAAAGATGGAATATTCAACTGACATGGTTAAATTTTAAGTTAAAAAAATTAATTTTCAACCAAAAAGATGAATATATTTAAATACAATGATGAATCTTTAACTGGAATAGTTGAATTTTCAACTAAAGAAGATGAATTTTCTACAAAAAATGGCATAGTTATAAATTTTCAACCGACGAATACCACAAATTATCCACAAAACAGTTACAATTTTATCTAAAGTGGAGATTTTTCAATTAAAATGATGAATCTTTAACTGGAATAGTGAAATTTTTAACCAAAAGATGAATATTAAAAAAAAAAGATAAATCTGTAACTGAAACAGTTGAACTTTCTGCCAAGAAGATACATTTTCTAATGAAAACGCCAAATTTTCAAATAAAAAAGATCAATTTTTAAACAAAAATTGAACAGTTAAAAAATGTAATGTTCAACCAGAAATATTAATTTTAAAGTAAAATGAAGAAATATTCAACTGGAATAGTTAAATTTTCAGTCAAGAAAATTAATTGTCACCCAAAAAAAAACAATTTTTCAACAAAAATAGTATATTACTAATTAAAATAATGAATCTTAAACAATAAAAATTATTTTTTAACAAAAGAGTTTAACTTTCATCCAAGTACTTGCATTTTCATCCAAAAAAGATAAATTCTCAACGAAAAATGTACTAGTTGATATTTCATCAAAAAAAGGTTTTTTAATTTTAAATCAAAGACAGTAGCATTCAACCAAAAAAGACGAATTTTTAACAAGAGTTGAATTTTCAACCAAGAAAAATTCTTCGCAGTCGACAAAAAAATCCATCCAAACTGTTGAATTTTCAAGCCAGAAGATTAAGTTTTTACCAAAATGAACCAATTTCCAACAAGATACATGACTTTTTAACCAAACCAAAAAATGGAGATCAATTTTCAACCGAAAATAGTACATTTTGAGTAAAAAATAGAGTTGCAAGCAAAAAAAAAAGGTTTTCAACAAAACAGTTGAATCCAGTTATATCTTAAAGCTACTTTTACGATTGAAAAGTAATTGTTATTTAATTTTATATCTCAAAAGAAAAATCCAGGACGTTCTCGTAAAAATTCCCAGACTTGAAAAAATCCGACATTTCCAGAGTTTTTCAGGTATATACAAATCATTTCAATTTCCTCCAAACACGAAATCATTATATAAACCATTATAAACCATTTTTGTTGCAGCTCATTTATTATGTTCACGAAATCCATTTTTTTTCTCAAAATGAGAATACTTCTTTGTTTGGTTTCTATATAGTTAAGATCATTATAATGGGATAAATTAATCAATTGAAATCATGATCAGAATTCCTTATAATTGCGTACACTGAATTGAAAAATTCTGGAAATGTGACAGTTTTAACGTTATGTTTAAAACTTCTACCGACTGCAGATATTTTTTATGTCGCCATCTATTGGATATCAACAAACTAAAAAGAAACTCTCAAAAAGAGTTCCATCGGAGACTTATTTCTAAAGGATACCAACTTTTACTTGAGTTGAAAAATCGACGTGTCCAAATGACAAGGTTGAATCTCGGAGAAACAAAATGAAAAGGTGCTAACTCGTGGAGACTAAATGAAAAGGGGCTACAGAGTTGGGGGCGCTGATGTTCCCAATACAATCTATATGGGATTTTGAAGCTTTGAGAGTTCGCCACGCGATTTATCACCTTTTAATTTGGTTACTCCGAGATGAAACCTTGTCATTTGGACAAGCCGACATCACCGAACCCCCAGTTCTTTCTGTGCTATTATCCCATGTTAAATTATATTTTCTTTATCGCACGTACGCCTATTTGAAAAACACCTACGTGCTTGAGCGATCTTTATTTTTTCGTCGGCGGCACATTCAAGATGTCACGGTCCCATCCCAATAGTAAACTAGAAACAAACATCACAATCAGTAACAGAGTGTAAAAGCATGTGTGCATGTGTATATGTGTATGTGTGTGTGCTTGTGTGTATGATAATAATAAACTGAGATAAATGCGAGTTTTCGTTTGAAGATCGTCTATAAATTTGACCCTTAGAGAGGAACATGACCTTAGAATAGAAGTTCTTGTTATTTTTATAAATAAATTCACGAGCTTAGGCAACAATAGTAGACACAGGGACATGCAATGGTACTCATTTACACAATATTACACATGAATTCAAGTGGACATGATTACATATACAAGAGCTCAGTACGATAATAGGGCGTTTGACCCCGGCTTGAAGACTGGACTATAATCCACCCAATGACGTAGCATTCATAACTTTTTAAGTTTGTTATTTAATGCCATTAAACGGGCACAACAGTCGCACATTTTCTGTCTATGTGAACGAGTTCAATTCGCGAACGACCTGTGATAATTTCGAAAAATTAAAACTTCAAAAAAATTCTCATCTAAAAATACAAGCTCTATTACCAATAATGGCGTGATTCCTGCCATCCCGTTGAAATCATTATTATTCAATTCGACGAGATTGCATCATTATCTAAATGGCCTCGAAAATGCCTAAAACTCAACAGAAAAAAAGATCTTAATCGTTATTTTATGATGATACTTAAAAGACTGACGTGTGTCTAGAAAAATATATAAAAGGGAGTTATTACTGTAATCAGGCTGGGCATCTATACATTATAGATTTAGACATTTAAATCATTACCTTGAATCACTGCAAATTAATCTATACGCTAACTCTACACATTTAACTCTCCGCATAAAAATATACGTATTAAACTCTATACATTTTATTAAACACTTTAATCTCTAGATATTAGTTTGGTAGAAAAATCAACTATTTGGTTGAAAATTCATGCATTTTGTTGAAAATGCATTTTGATCAAAATGCTTTTTGATCAAAAGTTCATCTACTTGGTTGAATGTTGAACTCTTTTATAGAAAATTAATCTATTTGGTTAAAAATCCGTTTTTTTGTTTTTGTTGAAAGTTTAACTATTCTGTTGAAAGTTCGTTTTTTTTGTTTGAGAATTAATTTTTTAACTAATGTAACTATTCCATTTTTGGTTGAAGATTGATATTTTTGATTCAAAATTGATCTTTTCTTGTTAAAAATTTAAATATTTACTTGAAAATTCATGTATTTTGTTAAGAATTAATTTTTTTGGTCAAAAGTTCAACTACTTGGTTTCAAGTTAAACTACTTTCTAAAAAATTCATTTTTTGTTGGGTTCAAGATTCATTTTTTTAGTTAAAAATTGATCAATTTTGTAGAAAAATTGTCATTTTCACTTGAAAATTCAACAATGTGGCAGAAAATTAAACTATTTCATGGATGAAAATGAAATTTTTTTGTAGATAATTCTTAATTTTGTCTTCAAAATTTAACAATTTTTTTTCTTATGTATTTTGTTGAAAATTGGTGTTTTTGGTAGAACATTATTCTTCTTGGTAGAAAATTCATTTTTTTGTTTGAAAATGAAACTATTTGTTTAAAAATGCATCTTTTTTTGGTTTAAAATTCACTTGATTGGAATTTGAAAAACTTTCTTAAAATTACATTTTTTTAAAGATTCACCTCTTTGGTTGTAAATTTCACTATTTAAAAAAAATTATGTTTCTTTTTTTTAAATTAATTTTTTAATCTGAAAATGTAACTATTCATTTTTGGTTAAAAAATTGAGTTGAAAATTTAACTATTTGATAGAAAATTCATGTTTTTTTTTTTTAATTTGCCTTCCAAGTTAGAAAATTGATCTTCTTTGTTCAAAATTCATCTTTTTCTTTCAGAATTCAACTATTTGGTTAAAAAATCGTCTTATTTGGTTAAATTCACATGGTTGAAAATTAGTTGTTTTGTTGTTGTTGAAAATTAATTTTCTAAGCTGAAAATTTGAAGATTCCATTTATGATTAAAATTTTTTTTTGTAAAATTTGAATTATTTGGTATTAAATTGATCTTTCTTGCTTGAAACTTCATCTACCTAGTTGAGGATTCAGCTTTTTTTTCAATTGTTGTTTTTTCGTTTAGTTCAACTGGTTGAAAATTCTTAATTTGATGGAAAATTCATCTTTTATGGTAGAAAAGTCATGTTTCTTGGTTAAAAATAAACTGTTTTGTTGAAAATTCGACTGTCTTCAAAAAAATTCGACTTTTTGGCTGGAAAATTCAATGGGTTTTAATTCGCCCATTTCGTTGAAAATTCATCTTTGCAGGTTGAAAATTTAACTACTTTGATAAAGTCATGTTTTACCGAATAATAACCATTAATGCTTTTATTTAGGTTTTTCGTTTTAAATTACCTGTTTTTCATTAATGATTATAAATTATTTAACGCAAAAAATTAACTTTTTATTTCACAATTAAAATATCTAAGAGTGAATGTTTAGAAAGCCATCTTCAAGAGTGTAGGCGAAAAAAGTTGTGATTGACCCTTTTTTATCTACTTGAACGTTTCTTAATTGTGATTTAAAATCCATTTCACGGAATGTTAATTTGATATATAGAAATTACGAAGAGGGGAAAGCTATCATTGTTTTGATTTTTTCACTAACTGTACGTTGCAATGTTTGTC
The DNA here is from genome assembly GCA_011634705.1 of Andricus grossulariae. Lineage (NCBI taxonomy): Eukaryota > Metazoa > Arthropoda > Insecta > Hymenoptera > Cynipidae > Andricus > Andricus grossulariae. The sequence goes on from JAABKJ010003959.1 coordinate 12,012, forward strand.
GGGAAAAATGAAATGAATTAGCAAGTGTTCATCTGACACAATTACAATTGCAACGCAGCATAACCGGATAGGTTCATAAGGTCAACCGACTGATTAGACACCCTTTATATTCTTCAAAAACGTCAGGCTTTCACTCGGACAAGCAAGCACCTTTGACCTCAGAGCCATCACCTTCCGCCATTTTCATTATTAAGCCAAAGTTTAAACAATTTTCCCTTTTTTATCTTTCATTTTCCATCTTATATATTTGATCATTTTTTTTATCTTTTATCTTTTAAAATTCCACATTGCCTTGTTTATCCATTTTTATATTTTCCCTATGCTACCTACAGGCATAACAACCTAAAATGACCTCAAAATAGGAGAAAAAGGGTGTTTCCCCCCGAAAAGTAAAGGAATATAAATTCTTTAACCAAATAGTTGAATTTTAAACAAATAACGATGATTGTTCAAACTTAAAAGACGCATTTTCAATGAAACAGTTGAAGTTGCAACCAAATAGTTAATTTTTCTATAAAAATTTTGAAATTTCAAGCCAAATAGACCAATTTTTTTTACAAAACAGTTGCATTTTGAACCCGAAAATATTAAATTCTAATAAAAGAGTTCATTTTCAGCCAAATAGTTGAATTTTCAACAAAATAGTTACTTACTCCAACCAAACACATTAATTTAAAAAAAAAACAGTTGACTTTTCAACCGAAAAAGACGAATTTACAACAACGAAATTAAATTTTGAACCCAAAAATATTAATTATGAACACAAAAGTTCATTTTCAACTAAGTAGTGGAATTATCTACCAAAAATGAATTTTTAACAAAGTAGCTTAATTTTCAATCAATTGGTTCAACTTTCAACAAGGTAGTTGAATTTTTAATCAACTAAGATATAAATTCGTAACGAAAAATATAATATGTGATACTTAAACCAAAAAAGATTTCAATTTTTAATCAACAAACAGTTGAATTCAACTAAATAAGACAAATTTTCAACCAAAAAGTTGCATTTTTAACCAGAAGAGATGAAGTTTCAAATCAAAAAGTCAAATTTGCAACTACAAAAGATTTTTCAATCAAGAAAGAAAAAAAACACCAACCACATTGTACCATTTTCAAGCTAAAAAGGCGAATTATCTACAAAACAGTTGATATTTCAACCCAAAAATACGAATTTTAGACTTTTCAATTAAAAAGATTAACTTTTCCAAAAGATTACTTTTCTACAAAGGATGCATTTTCAATCCAAAAGGATAAGTTTTCTACCCAAACAGACCAATGTTCAACAAAACAGTTGAATTTTCTACCAAAAAAGATGACTTTTTAACAAAATACTTAAATTTTCAAGAAAATAATCAAATTTCAAACCGAAAAGGATGAATTCTTCGCAGAAAATATAATAGTTAATATTTCAACCCGAAAATAAATTAATTTTATATAAAAATGTTGAATTCAAACAAAAAATATGAATTTTTAGCAAAATAATTAAATCTACAATAAAAACAGATTAATTTTCCACCAAACAGTTGCATTTTTGACCAAGCATGAATTTTTAGTCCTGAAAGAAACAAAATTTTAACCACATTGTTGAATTTTCAAGCGAAAAAGCCGAATTTTCTACAAAACATTTGAATTTTAGAACCAAAAATATGAATTTTCAACAAAAAAGTTAATTTTCAACCAAATAGTTAAACTTTCAACCCAAAAGACGATTTTTTAACAAAACAGTTAAATTTTGAAAAAATAATCAAACTTTCAGCCAAATAATACATTTTTTAACCAAAAATATAATAATAGACTTTTAAATTGAAAAGAATTAAGTTTCAACGAAAAATAGTTGATTTTCTTATTCGATTCTACTAGTTCAGTCCGCGTCTATGCGAAAAAACGAGATATAGGAGAAAAGGGCAAGTTTCTTGAAAACAAGGGGAAAAGGGAATTACAAGGAAGGGTAAAATAGGGAACAGAATGTGAAGTATGTGTCTATTACGGTGAATCGAAAAAAACAAAATTATGGAAACTAAAATTGGAACTATACGGAAAAATAGTATATTAGGACCCTGAAAAAGTACCAATAATTAGATGCCGATTTATGAAAGCCTTCAACTCTAGATTTAGCAAAATGTGCTTTAAAAAATTCTTATTTTTATAGTTTTTATATTTTTGAGATGTCACGTTTAAAAAATGTTTTTGCAAGTCTTAAGCGTCTCTCCAATTTTTTCAGTTTTTTGATTAACGTTCTCTAGGCGATAACTTATGTTTAATGGACCCCTATTTTCACAAGTAATTTAAAATTCTGCTGGAATACTTGTAACAACAAAAATTTTACACAAAATTCAAATACAAAATTGTCCTGTACTTACATTTCCAGACTTATACAATTTTTTGCTTCAATTTATTTTCACGAGTAAAACAGCGCCGAAACACCTGAACAAATTTGTAAATTTGTGCACTTTAATGCTTGTGCTTTCCCTAATTTTTTATCACTAGGGAAAAGGATTTCGTATAATTGATCTGGATTACAAATGAATATAACATTTATTAAATTCGAAGGACAAGAATACAATCTTTTATCGACGAAAGTTCTTTCCAGACTGACTTATTCAGCGGTCTCAGACCTCACACTTAGCCCTAAAGTGGGGCTAATATAAACAAAGTTTATCGTCCAATATACTATGACGAAAAGAAGGAAGGAATATAATATCGAGAGTAAAAAATATGTATATACGTAGTCTAGTTGATCCTACATAACACGTGCAGGCTGGTCAAAAATTAAAATGATATAAAGTAAAATTACTTCTATTATACAGGGACATTCACAAAATCGAAAGTGTGTACCTACCTGAAGTCAGTAATAATACTCAGAAAGTCATATGATCATCACACAATCGATTTTATAATTCACCCCTACGACATTCATGTACCTATATTTGTATATTCAGGTATCTATATTTGTATATTCATGTATATAAAAATCTGTATAATTCGGAAACGCATTAACACTGAAAATTTTCCTTTCGGGTCTCTTATGTATCTTACGGTTGGGCTTCGTCAGAATAAAATAAAAAAATTTGTTAATCCCAGAGTTTTGGAAAAATCGCGTATTTTGCTTTTGTTTCTTAATCGCCATAATATGCCCGATTTTTAAAATTTGCAGATTTTTTATTTGAGTTTATATGGGAAAAATTGTATTTTTGTATGGAGTTTTGAAAATGAAAAAAATGTAGAAGCTCTAAAAATTACAAACATTTTTTTGAACATAGAAAAACTTTTTTATGTTCAAAATGTACTTCCAAAGAAGTTAAAAAAAATATCGTTAAGAATGACGAGTTAATATAAAAAAATTGAGCAACTCGTTCTTTTTTAACGATCTGATTGTCTGCAATTTTTTGGAAGTATATTTTGAACCCAAGAAAGTTATTCTATGCTTGACAATTTTTTTCATTTTCAGGTCCTTATAGAAAATAATATTTTCTCTATATAAACTTGAATAAAAAATCTGAAAAAATTGTGGAAATGAGGCATATTATGCAGATTGAGAAACAAAAATAAAATTCACGATTATTCCAAGATGGCGATTAAAAAATTCTAGACTCTCATTTCGGCTTCGCCCAACCGCAAAATATTGATCGAATCATTTCAAATTTTATACACATTATTAGGCACCCAAAAGGAAACTTTTCAGTGCCTGTTGGACTTGTTTGCACCACACAGCAGCTTTCAATATTTCGGCTACATATTTTCTTTCCGATAGACACCTACTTCTGTTCTAAACGTTTTTACAATTCACAGAATATTGTGTTTGATATCAAATGTATAAGAATAAAGCAAATAATCCGAAAATATATCATCCAAAAAGTCTTGTGGTATATTAAGATAACGCAAAATTTTAAAATTCCGCTTTCAAATGTAAACAATTAAATTAGTGTTAAATTCTGTAAACTCCAAAGGACTTGGAAATATACCTGTGTTTTTACATTTATGTTTCATATATTCTGTTGTTATAATTGGCAAAATTAATTATTAATGAGAACAAAACAAAATACTAATATAGTGAAGTTAAATCTTCGAAAAAATCGTAACATAATCGCGTTTGATATTAAATTAATCAGTAATGGACAAACAAGTATAATATATAATCAGATTACGACTTCAGCTATTCATTAAAAAACGCTAATTAGCATTAGCGCGTCAGAGTGGCAAAAGAACGCTTCCGCGAGCTTTCCGCTCTGCTAGCGCACATCTGTCGCATTCCTCAGAAAAACCGAGGCGAGAAACGAGGAAGGACGTCACGAGACGAGGCGAAACGAGAAATCCCGAGACAGCAGGTATGTCTCGTCCCGTCTCGTCTCGTTTCTCGGGATTTCTCGTTCGGCGGCAACACTATTTTGAAGTCCCACTTAGAAGATATTCAAAAACTTGATTATGAGCATCGCAGGTTAAGAGTTTCACGAGTGAAAGATATCGGCTCTTCCGCCCTGGTCCACACATATTTATAACCTCGCGTTTGATGGCTTACGTGCAAGGGTGGCATTAGAGCGGTGGAGCCAAGCGCAAGACCTAGCCGTTAAGCCTGACCAATAGGAGCACGGCTCACGTACGCCATAACGTGTGGAGTATATCACGTAGGCCCGGCCTTCGTGCACTGAGAGACGATCGGTGTGCAGGTGACTCTGCGATGTGAGCGACAGCCGTGCCCGTAAATAAGCGCGTGTGACACACCGAATCGGAGTCGGTGCTACTCTTTTCGCGCGAGCATCTGTTACACTTATCGTTCAGTGCGTATGCTATACTGCCTACAGGAGTAGTAGATGCTCGTATGAAATTGTCGCAGTACACAGAACAAAAAATTATTTGCTTCAAATAAGACGATTTATTTGCATTTTTTTCAAAATATTTATTAACAGTTAACATATTTATTAACTATTACATAATAAATAAATTATTAAATCATTGTTACTGCATTTAAAAATCAAATAATAATTTCGTAATAATTAATCAATAATTTGCTTCATTTTATTAAATCATATTTACTAAATAATATATTAATTGTTAACAAAAATTATTATCCACTAAACTAACCTAAATTGGTTCTATTCACACTGTTTTCATTCGAATTGTCTTGCGGGAAAAGGGTTCGACAACTTAGTTCAAGAACTTTTTCCTTATGTATTTCCACCTTTTAAATCAATTTTAGATTTAAGTTGAGAAAAAGAATTAAAGCACTGAATTTAATTCGATTTGACCGGAAAGGCTCACATAAAATTAAGTTGTTAAGCACTAATGAACGGAATCTGAAATGATGCAATTGACTTGAGGGGAAAAACCTACCAGAGGCATAAAAACCCCCATTTATTGAAAAGACACAATCGAGGTACAAAATTTTAATGGAATAATCCACGAAGGTGAGCAGATTCACCACAGGGATTTATTCACACTTTCAACAGACAAGCTAGAGACTTTGAGAACACAAAGACTATCACGGGGCACAAGAACCGGCGTTGGCATCACGCATGTGGTGGGTAGCAAGAGCAAAGCACAAAACGAATGATTCGCAATATGGAATTTATGGACAATCGCGCAAGTGACGATTGAAAGATTGCTTTGCAGGTGGAAGCAACGTCGGCCGCAGTGACGGCATATAATCGAGCTAAGTCGATTTTGCTTATTTCGCAGGTGTAAATAAGCAAGGACGTACTGGTTGCGTCGAAAGTTCGCTGGTTGAACGGTCACGGACACACGAGAGCTCTGCGCGGGGCGATAGACAATGTACGACTGACTTGAGTCAACGCGGCTCGCGCGCACGCACACTATTTCCCTTCTCTCACTCCTTCTCTCACTCCTTCTCTCCCCTCACTCTTTCGTAGCAGATTCAAATTCAGGTATCTGCGCGTAAATATTCATTCTTAACATTCCATTACACGCGCCCCCTGATGGAATACCGATGCACGCGTTGTATGTGTGCGATACACAATCGTTTCAATGAAAAAATAAATACTAAAACTGTATTTTTCGCATTACCCGGGTGAAAAGGTGCACAGATAAATTGTTATGTCTTGAATCGCCTTGCCCTAGGCGGCTCAGCGATTTCGTTATTTTTTATGTTTTTCAGCTGGATACGTTTCCTGAAATTTTTCGAAAATCACTTAGTTTAAAATGAGCTTATTAGTAAGATTAGGCGGATTAATGAAAACTCCGATTTAAGGGAAAAAGCCATGCGGCATAAAAAAAACCCTGATTTATTGAGGAAAACACAAGGAAAAGCGATTTCATGAGGAATTCAATTAATTAACTAATTTCGCGACGAACAAAGGAACTTCTGTTCCGACGAGCAAAGGAACTTCCATCCCGACGAGATCGGCGTTGGCGTCGCGCACTGCGATAGGTTTTTCGGTGTGGTTCGATTACCTTTTTTGATTCGTGTGGATACTATTTTCGTTAGAAAAATAAGTTGCTATCAAGCGGCATATGATTCGATTTCGCGTATGGCGAATTTGACTTCGTGTGTAATTTTAAAAATCTCCTGGTCAAATCTTAAGGTTTTATGGCACGTTACCATATGGCAACACTGGGCACTACAAGAACATTTTATTCCCCTTTTTTCAAAAATGAGATTTTGACAACGGGGACTGGAAGAAATTGATCTTAATTAACCTTTTCAAATTATTGCTTTTATTTCAGTCTAAAAATTTACATTATGTGGTAACTCAAAATGTAAAATAACTAAAATATGTGTAAGTATAGAATCAAAAGCTCAACATATATGCGCACAGGTTTATGTTTGCTGAGTATGAAATCTTGAAAAGCAGCTTACGCAAAGGCCAACTTTGCATTTTTGGCACATGGTTCTCATGATTGACGTGCAATCTTTACCAACACATCTTTTTTTCTTTTTACCTTCAGTTTCGCAGACGAAGTGTCCTTTTTGGTCGAACCTCACCTCATTGAGAACATTTTTGGCTGTTTTGGGCTGGCCAGCTGGTCCAGGATGATATGCCCTAAGCTTCCCATAGTTAGTCAAATAGGTGATTACGACTCTTCTTCGAAATTCTAACTGTGAAATCGGATTGTCCCGCTTATAATAAATCCATGCACTGGTCATAAGAGAGTCAAGTAGCCAGGTTAAAATTGGCCACCACCATTTCTTTCCGTGTACCCCAATGCGGTAGTTGCATAATCCATTATCCATCAGGTCCGTCCCTCCCATAGATTCATTGTATTTTTTTACAACCTATGGTCGCTGCACTGAGACGTTCTTCTTCTGCTGTTTGGAGTAACGACTGATCGAAGAAAATGGGTTTGCTCCAAACACTGTTGAGGCAAGAGTCACAACTCCGTTGTCCATCCATTTGACAAAGAGTATCCCATCCTTCTTTTCTAGAGCAAACTCACAGGCCCCTCTTTTGCCCTTCTTGAAGAGTTTTTTATTCGTCAAGGTACAATGCTTAGGAATTCTGTTCTCCCTCACTGTGCCAGTAGCACTGTACCCTTTGTCTTTAAGGAATCGGAATAAGATGACACCACTGAACAAGTTATCAAAAAAGAAGTTGTATGGCAGTTTCTTCTTTGCCTCAGGCAATTCGTCCAAAAGAGTTATCAAAGGAGCGGCACAACTTCCAAAAGCTTTGGAGCATTCTTCGGGAACTGATCCATCTTTCCCTTGGTAAATGGTAAAATTCACCAAATACCCATCTGTCGAATTCAAACACCAAACTTTATATCCGTAATGCAATGGTTTCCCTTTAATAAATTGTTTACAGCCGTGCTTCCCGAAGTAGCGAATCATAGCTTCATCATAATGCATATCTTGTTGTGGTTTGAAATTATTAATGAGACGTTGCTTCACAAGATTGATTAGAGGCCTGATTTTCTAACATTTATCTTTTGTCGTTAGGGGATGTATGTTTGTATTATCTGTACAATGCATAAATTTTTTTATCTGAAGGAAACGATTTGTTCTCATGGAATTGACAACCATATCGTTCCTCAGATCATCTGATGAGTTCCAGTAATACCTTTCACTCGGGAGAGATTTGTACCCACTTAGATATAATATTGCGATGAAACACGGTATTTCGTCAGTGGTCAAATCAGCAATCTTATCATTCAAGAAAACTGCATACATTTCAGTTTGAGTTTTCAAGTATTCAACAATCTCGACTGTCAAAAATTTTTCAAAAGCCTCAACACAAGATATATTTTCAGACTCGTGTGCATTAGTACTCGTAGGGAAGTTTGGCTTACCTCAACAAGATCTCCTTGTATCCATTCAGGTATCGTCCTTTTAGACATTCTTTGTCTAATCCATTGCAGGTCATCAGCTCCAACACGAGGAGCCACGGCGTTTTGGTGGCTCTGGGAAGGTCGTGGCTGCAGCGACGGTTGAGTTGTGGCCTGTTGCTGAGCTGGGTGAGGATTATAATCTGGCTGGATGAAGTCATCAGAAGGCTCCACCTGCGGGACGGTTGAAATTCGGGCCCCATTTCCGAAAACCAACTCGGCAGCTCCCAGTAGCTGCCTTCCAGGAAGATGTACAATGTTGCCTAGCTCATCTTCGTCTCCGGATTCTTCATCAGTAAGAAGAACAGGCTCTGGAGGCTCAATGAAAATATCATTGGGAAACAGATTATGATCATGCTGTCTATTCAAAATCTCTAGTGCTTCTGGGCCGAAAAGCCGGATCTGTAACATAAAAGTAGAGGATTTTGTTACGGTATATAGGCCCTGAAGAAGGAAAAACAGTGTGGGCGACGTACCGTGACGTACGGTAATATTGGGTGCTGAATGCGTGCATTATTCCAACAGTAATTTATCATAACTCACTGTTACATACATTATTATTCAAATAATACCACAGAATGCGGCACTAGATAGAGAATACTTGCCCTGATAAGACTTCACGAGATAAAGAAAGCTCGAAATATAGATATACTTGGTTTTGAGTGCATGCTCTTACAATAAATTAGGAATAACTGTAGATTTTTAACCAAAAAAAGGATAATTTCAAAAACTCGAAAAAAATGTTCTTGTACTGCCCAGAGTTGCCATATGGCAACATTGAAATAATCATGCTAATTACAAATAGAAAAAAGATTAATAATCAGAGTTTCGATGTCTACAAGATAGATACACATTTCGAGTCTATAATATAATTATCCAATCAACTCTACAGTAATTAGCTAATCAGGTATAGTACTTACTCTAGTAGCACCTGCAGCTCCTCCATGATGTCGATTTTATTACACGTCCTACACTACACAAATCACATAAACCTAGAAAACTTATGCATCACTATGTTCGGACAGATCTGTAGAATAGGATCCTCAAGATGTCGGTCGTCACAATAACTCGGGGAAACCCCCAGCAGCTTCCAAACAGAAGCGCTATCTGTGTTGCCATATCGCAACTCTGGGCGTTAATGGGTTAAGTAGATAATCAGTAATTGAAAAATTTGGTTTGCAAAACATGAAAAGTATATTTTCAAGTAACCCCCTTGTTTTCCAATTTTTTTTCATAAACTTTCAGTTAATATAAAAGAGGCATCCTTTCTCTTTTTTGGAGGCTCAAACATTTTTGAGGCCGAGACCATTTTGATTTTAACAATAATTTTTTAATTTTTTTTCGTAAGCGATACAAAGTATCACAAAAGAGCAAGAGGAATTTTTTGTAGAACTTTTCTATATGTATAATCTCTTATATTTTTCCTTCGCAATATTTATTTTGTATATATAAATTTTACTTTCCATATATGTAAATTTTTTTTCTATTAATATGAGTAATTAATTGCAATTAATTGCTCATTAAGAAACTTATTTCAATCATAATTGTGTACTTATTACTTTGTTTAACATTAAATTAATTTTAATTATTTATTATTATTTAGAAATATCTATAGTGTGAAAAATGCACTCAGAAATATTTAAATTTCATCATTAAAAAAATTAGTAAGAAATCTATCATTAATTATACTTTTATTTACAACCCAATTTCTTTCACTTACATATAATTCATATTAATTAGTTTATTTAGTAATACTTATTACCACTAAACAAAAATGTTCTTTGCATTAAAAAGTATTTCTTTATTTATTCTATTTCATTCATTTAATTATTTCATATAGTAAAATTTATTGCCACGAACCAAACATTTTCTAAAATAAATTAAAAAGTATTCAAGGTAATGAAGAAAAATAATTTCATTCATTCTTAAAATGACAGATAGGATCCGATAGAGACGGATAGGATTCGGAATTTCTTCGCATCTATCTGGAATCTTATCCGGTATTTGTGTCTGGTTTTAAATCTGGTTCCATGCGGACCTTGGTCGGTCTACACAACATTTTCTATCTGGTTTTATATCCGGTCGTATACGAAATACTTTCGGTGTCCAGTAAAGCCCTACACGGTTTCCATCGTATTCTATCCGGATACTTATACGGTTTTTGTGTCCGACTTTTAATACGGTTCCATACGGAATTTAGTCGGTGTGTACAATTTTTTCTATCTGGTTTTTTACCCAATTATATGCAAAATATTTTCAGTGTCCAGTAAAACCCTATGCGGTTTTCATCTGACTCTATCCGGATACTTATACGGTATTTGTGTGTGGTTTTAAATCTGACTCTAGCATAAAAAAATAATCTAATGATTATAGTTATACTAATTTTATTTAGTAAAAATTAGGAAGTAAAGACAAAAGCAGCTATTACAAATAATTTATTGGAACATTTCAGTTTAAAAAATTGTTCCAGATAAAAAATGCTTGAACCTGAAATTAATCTTCAAACTTTAGACTTGAACTTGAACATCAAATCGAAGGCTAGCTGAAATTAGAAGTCTTAAAAATGAAAAATTTCAAATAATAAAGCTTTTACAAAATTTGGCTAAAAGCTAGTAATTATTTATACATTTTTATCAAATATAAGAATGCACATTACATAATATGATAAATAGTATAATAGTATAATAAATTGCAAACATAGGTAAGTGTTGTAAACGGTGTTTTTTTGTTAAATAATTCTTTTATTTCATTTCTGAACCAATATTTGAAAGGTTGCACTATACAGCATTAGAGAAGCAAATAATCGATTTTTTTAGGAGAGCGAAATAACATTCTGTAAAATCAAAATCATCATTTAAAGTTAGAAACAAAAGATTACTCCCGAGCTGAAATGCTTCTGAATTGAGGCCAAAAAAGTATAATTAAACAAAATTTACAATTTCGAGTAATAAAAAGTGGAAGTTTACAATCTCAAAGTGACGGGAACCTCAAAATGAAATAGGCTCGGTTGATGATCACGATAAAAAGTGCAATTTTCAGTAAAAATAAAAATTCGCTCCTGAGATATTGAGTTGCTAAATTGGGAGAAAATGAGTTTTGCCTAGAAAAAGTAAACCTATTCCGAGTAAATCATTGAAGAATTTGGCGGTTTCAATTTCATGGGCTTTGAACATCTTTCTTAGAAAGCGGCTAAAAATCTATTTTTTAATTTTCAGAAATAATAAGCACTTGCTCCCGAAATATGGGGAGGCTGAATAAGAATAAAACAGTTTCCATAGAAAAAACTTATTCTGTTCCGGGAAAATAAAGATTTAATATGGCGGCATCGCACTGTAACTGTTGTAAAAGTTATAAAAGTGGCTTTTGGTAGAAAATGCAGATTTAACATTTTATGTTGGAATTTGATTACGATATTTTGATGCGAACAGCGTGGCAACTGGCTTTATTTAAGAGTTTTTTCTTTGAAAAAAAAGTGTAATATTATTTTACAGTATTTAAAAAAAGTGCCGTAATAATCTCTAATGTAATTATAGCACTCTTCATAACAATTATTTCTCCATTTGTCTCCGTTTAATGTAAGTTTCGACATATTTCCAGATGGGGCCACATAAGATTCCGTCGGGAAAATGATTCAAGTTTTTGTTTCCAAAGTTTGCTTCAAAGCCGGATAGAGCAAGATAGAAAACCGTTTTTATACTTGAACGAAAACAGTCTTCTAATGTAAGTTCCGATATAGTTTCTGATAGGGCCGCATAAGATTCCGTTGGGCAAATGATTCGACTTTCTATTTCCGATGTTCGCTTTAAAGCCGGATAGATCCAAATAAGAAGCCGTTTTTCGAATTGAACAAAAACAGTCTTCTAATTTAAGTTCCGACAAAGTTCCGCATAGGGTCAGATAAAATGCTATTTTCCATATGTCATCCAGATTAAAATCCGGATAGAGTCGCTATTTTTCCATTTAAGGTTTTACGAACTGAAAGAGATCCTGATAAAGACGGAATAAAATCCGACGTAGGCTACTCGCACCTTTATCCGCCTTTGTATCTGACTCTATCGGATCCTGTCCGTCATTTTAAGCAGGGAAGGCTTGCTGAGTTATGAAGTTTCCCTATTTCAAGGTTTTTAGGAATCGTCTTCGCTGGATTCAACAGGAATCAATAGGATAACTGCAATATTACCAGATTTATCGGGGGATGACATGACCGCTTGCAAATGCATGAGTAGATTATCAGGCTGCGTTCTGACCCAAGATTCCTACCTTACCGACATAGAGAAGATTCTAGCTGTAGTGGTTCGTTTCCGTGCTAAATTTTTCTAGAAAAGTGGTTCATGTCCGTGCTAAGCCTCCAGAACATTCTCGTGGGTCCTGATGACGTCATCATGCATTCCTACCTTACCGGCATTATTAATGACATCATGCATTTCTACCTTATATGCATTGATACAGGAGGGGTACTGTACCTACTTTATCAACATCGAGAACATTCTACAGCTGACGTGACATTGCGAAATTCTGCCAGCCAAATTCATGTAACAAGAGGTTCAAGGTAATTTCTTATCTCAATAATTTTTTCGCGTGAATACTTTCAAGGTTATAATTTGCTTTGTCCTGGCAATTTCTATTGCGTCATATAGTTATTTCAAGGATGATTTATTGCTTTCTGACAGATAAAATATTTATTTAATGCGTTAAAAGGTGCAGGTGTACAGATGAAATTTTATACGGAGGGCTATGCATCACATCCTGTTTTGGCTAGCTAAATTTGATTTATTGCTTCCTTATAGATAACATATTCA
>JAABKJ010003960.1:0-25085 GCA_011634705.1 Andricus grossulariae
CTAAGTAAGATATAATCCCAGGCGAGAACAAGCAAGCGAGGGGTAGCGATCTAAATGCAATGGTGGGGGTATACTACCCAGGTCAGCGGGTGCGAGTCGGGAATCGGTCCCTGAATATAGGGTACAATAGGGGATATAGGGAGCGGTCTGTGAGGCCTGTAAATGGCCAATGACTACGAATGATCTTAAGGGGCTCGTCTCCTTTAGCTTCTTATCTACTCACTGTCTGTAGATCAAACTTCAGACTGTGGGAGTCGGCCACTCGTGCTCACTCAAGAGGTGTTAGACTTCCGCTGCTGACTCTTACTTCTCTTGGCTCCGGAGCAGCGACCGGTCTTCTTTCTTGTGCTTGTTGAGCGGCTCCAGTTGCTCCATGATGTGCAGTTCTACCAGCAGGATTCGATACAACGTACTCCGTTAGCGTGACATCGGCTGTTCCTCCGGATTCTAGGGGTATGGCATTTTGTCGAAAGTGTTCGAGCATGTCATAAATTGCAGGGAAGCAAAGGTGCTGCACCCGACAGTGTCCTTGGTCATTTAGTGTCATTCGCAGATGCTGCAATCACACAAATTACACTAGTTGTTAAGCTGATATTAAGCAGGGGAGACTACCCTACAGTAGATAATGCTCCTATAGTAGATAATCATTAATTGTAAACACAAATATAAAATAATCTATTCCAATTTTAATATATTACCACGTATCATTTCTCAACTATTAATTACATTAAATTAATTATTTTACATACATTAGTATTTTAAGTTAATGATTATCTACTTTAGGATCATTATCTACTGTAGGATGGTCTCCAGTGATGTAGTCAAGCCACTTTCTGGTCACACGGAAAATTTTTCAAATTATGGGGCATCCATAAATAACTACGTTAAAAAAATTTGGCTTTTTTTTACCTCCCCCTCCCTCGAAAGTAACGTAGCCATTGGCTAAAGACGGATTTTACGTTTCTAAATTCTTATAAATAAGATGAATATAGATAACATATTGAATTCCATACGAAATACTTTAAATTCCTACGATTTTAAGCCGAAATGTATTGAATTTTCAACAAAATAGTTAAATTTCCAACCAAAAAAGATTGTCTACCCAAAGAGATGCATTTTCAACACAAAAAGACGAGTTTAAACAAATAATTAATTTTGAACAAAATAATTGCTAACAACCAAATATATGAACTTTCTAGTAAGAGATACGAATTTTCTGAAAAATAGTTAAAGATTTAACCAAATAGTAACATTTTCAAGCCAAAAAGACAAATTCTCTCGAAGAGAGTTGAATTTTTAACAAAAAAGTTACTTCTGAACAAAGAAAGACAAGTTTTCAATCGAAAAGGTGACTTTTCTACCACAAAAGATGAATTTTCATTCCGAAAGGTTCAATTTTCAACTACATAGTTGAATTTTCGACCAAAAATGGTGACTTTTACAATATAATTTCATTTTCAAACAATAATTAAATGTTTTAACAAAATAGTTGAATTTCCAGCACACAAAGATGCATTTGCAAATAGGCGAATTTTCAAACAAAAAAGAATCAAATTAAATCAAATATTTAAATTGCTCAAGACAAAAAGACAAATTTTTTAGAAGATAGTTGAATTTTTGTCAAAAAAGTTCATTTTTAACCAATTTTCTACCATAAAAGATAAATTTTTCAACAAAAGAGTAAAGTTTTAAAGCTAAAAAGTCGAATTTTTTAGAAACCAGTGAACTTTTAAATCGGAAGAGGTGAATTTTTAACAAAACAAAACAAAATTCAATAAAAAAAAGGTGCATTTTTAACAAGATAGTTCAATTCTTAACAAAAAAGTTGAATTTTCAACAAACAAGAATAATTTTCTACCCAAAAGAGACGACTTTTTAACAAAATATATGAATTTCCGTACCAATAGTGCATTTCTTATAAATTTTCTACCAAACAGTTGAATTTTTAACTTATACTATTTTGGTAGAAAACTAATCTGATTTAGGTGAGGGTTCAGCTATTTTGTTGAAAATTCATCTTTTCCGGTTAAAAATTTAAACACTTGGTTGAAAACTGAAGTACTTTGTTAAAAATTCAGTTTTGGTTGAAGATTCATAATTTTAGTTGAAAATTTACCTTTTTGGTTAATAATTTAATTATTTGGTCTCAAATTTTTTTTTGGGCTGAACAATTAAAATATTTTTGTAGAGAATTTAACTATTTGGTTAAAAATTAAAATTTTGGTTGCAAATTAATATTTTTGGTAGAAAAAATGAACCATCTGGTTGAAAGTTCATGTATTTTGTTGGAAATTAAACTATTTTGGTAGAAAATCCAACTATATGGTTGAAAAGTGACTTTTCTGTTGAAAATTCATCCTTTTGGCTTGAAAATTCAACTATTTTGTAGAAAATTTGTCTTTTTGGTTTGAAAACTCAACAATTTACAGGAAAATTTTGTTTCTTTCTTGGTTCAAAATTCGGCCTTTTCGTTTCAAAATTTATCTCTTTTGGTAGGCGTGACTCATAAATAAATTAATTAATCAAATAATATTAATTTTCGACTAAAAAAGACGATTTTTCAACCAAATACATGAATTTTTGAATAAAAAAGACACATTTTTAATCAAGTAGTTAAATTTTAAACTACAAAAAAATCAGTTTTCAACCAAAAATGGAATAGTTTAATTGTCAGTTAAAAAATTAATTTTCAACGAAATTGGTGAATTTTCAACTAAAATGATGAATCATTAATCAAAAAAAAAATGATTTTTTTAGAAACTAGTTCAACTTTAAACCAACTAGTTGATATTTCAATAAAAAAATTAATTCTGAACGAAACATGTAATACTTAATATTTCATCAAAAAAGATTTTAATTTGAAATAAAAAACAGATGAATTCAACAACAACAAAAAAATAATTTTCCACCAAATAGTTAAATTCTCAACAAAATACTTCAATTATCAACCAAAAAGATGAATTATGAAACAAGAAGATTAGTTTTCAAATAAGAAGATTAATTTTCTACCAAATAATATGATTTTTCCACAAAATACATGAATTTTCAACTAAAAGGCAAATTTTTAACCAAATAGTCCAATTTTGAACAAAAGAAAAATCCATTTTCAACCCAAAATGGAATAGTTAAATTTTCAGTTGAAAAAAAAATTAATCTTTACCCAAACTTATGAATTTTCAACTAAAATGATGATTCTTTAACTAAAATGATTGAATTTTAAACAAAAATAAGAATTTTGAACAAAAAGATAGACTTTAAACTAAAATTATTAATATTCAACTGGAATAGTTGAATTTTCAACCAAAAAGATTCAATTATGGACCAGTATACCAACAACTCTAACATTTTTTACTCAAAAATATTAAATGCTACCAAAAAAGACGATTTTTTAAAAAGTACACGAATTTTCAACTAAAAAGTTAATTTTTCAACCAAAAATTGAGTAATTAAATTTGTAGTAAAAAAAATTAATATTCAACCAAAGAGACGCATTTGAACTAAAATCATGGAATATTTGACTGAAAGTTATATTGTCAGTGTAAAAAATTAATTTTCAAACAAAACAAACACCAAATTTTGAACAAAATAGTTAAAGTTTCAACTGGAATTGGCTCATTTTTCAACCAGAGATGAATTTTCAATTAAAATGATGAATAGTCAACCAAAAAAAATGACTTAATAAAAAAGTGTTAGTAATTAAATTTTCGTTCCAAAAAAGATTAATTCTGAACGAAAAATATAGTATTTGATATTTCAACTACCATTTTTTAAATTTCTAATCAAAAATAGTTGAATTCAACAAAAATATGCAAATTTTCAACACGGGTTGAATTTTCAACTAAAAAAGATCAATTTTCAATCAAAAATGGAATAATTACATTTTCAACCAGATATAAATTTTCAGTTAAAAATATGAATCTTCAACAACAAAAAGTGACTTTTGATAAAACAGTTTTTGTAATTAAATTTTCAGTCCAAAAAAGATTAATTCTGAGCGCAAAATGTAGTAGTGGATCTTTCAACCAAAATTTTTAACCAAAAAAAGTTGAATTTAAACAAAAAAGAGAACTTTTAGATATGGGTTGAATTTTCAACTAAGCAAGATCAATTTTCAATCAATAATGGAATAGTTGAATTTTCAGTTGAAAAAAAAAATAATTTTCAACCAAACTGATTTATTTTCAACCAAACTGATTCATTTTCAACTAAAATGATGAATATTCAACTAAAATAGTTGAAATTTAAACAAAAAAGATTAATTTTTAACTAAAATGTTGAATCTTCAACTGGAATAATTGAATTTTCAACCAAGAAGATAAATGTCTACCAAAAAAGACGAATTTTCGAATAAAAAAGAGATAATTTTTCAAATAAAAAAGATAATTTTCAAATAAAAAATATAAGTTTTCAACTAAAAAAAATGTTCAACCAAAGAGATTAATTTTTAACTAAAATGATGGAAGATTCAATTGGAACAGTAATGTCTAAAAAAAATGAATTTTTAACTACAACAGATATTTTTCAACCAAAAATTAAATGGTTAAAAAAAATTAAAGTTATACCAAAGAGATGAATTTTCAACTACAATCATGGAATAATCAAATGAAATACTTACATTTTCAATTCAAAAAATTAATTTTCAAACAAAAAACAACACAAATTTTTAACAAAATAGTTCATGTTTAAACTGGAATATTTAAATTTTCAGTGGAAAAAAAATTAATTTTCAACAAAATAGCTCATTTTTCAACCAAAAAGATGAATTTTCAATTAAAATTATGAATCTTCAACCAAAAAAGTGACTTTTAATAAAAGCGTTTTAGTAATTAAATTTTCATTTAAAAAAATATTAATTCTGAACGAAAAATGTAGTAGTTGATATTTCAACCAAGATTTTTAAACAAATTATTGAATTTTCCACCAAAAAGAACGAATTTTCAACAAAAATACATCAATTTTCAATCCGATACTTGAATTTGCAAGTAAAAACTATCCTTTTTTCAACCAACAATATAATAGTTACATTTTCAGTTAAAAAAAATTAATTTACAACAACAAAAAAAACGAATTTTCAACGAAAAATATACAGTAATAGAAAGCTATTGTTACAAATGAAGAATCATTGTTACTCAACCTTATATTGCAATTTTTTAAAATAATAAGAAAGCCCTCGAAAATATTCCCTCACGTTTCCAGGGTTTGCTGGAGGGGTAGACACCCTTTAACACTGATTTTTGTCATCCAAAATACATTAATTACCTTTGCTCGACCCTGGAAATTAAAAGTGAGAACAAACTCTCCTTTTCTGGTTTCGCTCTGCCGAACAAGAAAAACGCCGTGACCATTCGCAGCACTATGCAAAACCAATTGGGCTGCGTCTGACCGGGGCAGAGTTCCATGAAACCAGGGATATTCACGTAGGCTGCTAGACAAATCGAGTTCTCCATCATTTCCAGAAACTGTAAATAACAAATAATACATTAATATCAATCCTGATTCGCATATTCTACAGGATTGTCACTCAAACTTAAAAAAAAAAGAAATCCAGGCTACTTCCCGGTCAAAAATTGCATCAATTTTGAAAAAAATTAAACATTTTAGAACTACAAGGTAAAATATATCATGCAAAAGTGATTTCAGACTTTACAACCCAAAATAATTTCAAAACAGGGAAATCGAGAGATTTTTTAAAATGAAAATAGTCGAATAATAGGGGAATAAATTCTTTTAAATTTTATTAATGTAAGTACCATATTCCTAAGATTTCAAATCGAAATATATTTTATTTTCAAAAAATATTGAATTTTCTAGCTAAAAAGTTGAAGGTTTTAGAAAACATTTAACTTTTAAACCCTAAAAGATTAATTTTCAACAAAAAAAGTTAACTTTTAACCACGGAAAATGAATTTTCAAACAAATCAATTAATTTTTAACCAAACAGACGAGTTGTCACCAAAAAGTTGAATTTTCGGCAAAAAAAGGTGACTTTTTAACAAAATAGTAGAATTTTTAACAAATAATTAAATTCCCCACCAAATAATAAAAGTAATAACCATAGAAATCTGTAACAAAAATATTATAGTGGACTGTTCAATCAAAAAAGATAAATCTTCAACCATAAAAGATGATTTTTCAATCCAACAGGACGAATTTTCTATAAAAAATTTTTTTTTTAAATATTCGACAAAACAGTTGAATTTTCGACCCAAAAAGATGACTTTTCAACAAAAGAGTTCAGTTTTCTAGCTAAAAGTTCGAATGTTTCAGCAAACATTTGACATTTATACTAGAAAAGAAGAATTTTCAACAAAAATGTATTTTTCAAACAAAAACTATGAATTTTCAATCAAATAGTTGAATTTTCAACGGAAAAAATTAATTTTCAACCAAACAGTTGCATTTACAATAAAATAGTTGAATTTTCAAGTAAAGGATGAATTTTTAATCCAAAAGGATTAATTTTCTATCCAAAAAGACGAATTTTCAATAAAACAGTTGAATTTTCGACCAAAAAAGATGACTTTTCAACAAAATAGTAAAATTTCCAACAAAATAATTAAATTGACCACCAAATAGTAAACTTTGTAACCAAAGGAAATGAATTCGGAAGCCAAAATACAATTTTAGATTTTTCAAATAAAAAGAATTAACTTCTAACCTAAGAAGATGACTTTTTAATAAAATAGTTGACAAAATAATTAAATTTTTAACAAATAGTAATATTTTTAACCAAAAGACATGAATTCTGGACCAAAAATATGATAGTATACTTTTTATTTAAAAAGAATTAACTTTCAACCACAAAATATCAATTTTTAACTAAAAAAAATGACTTTTCTAGAAACAGATGAATTTTTAATCCAAAAGGATCAATTTTCTATCCAAAAATACGAATTTTTATCAACACAGTTGAATTTTCGACCAAAAAAGATAACCTGTTAACAAAATAGTCGAGTTTTCAACAAAATAATTGAATATCCCAAGAAACAGTAAAATTTTAAACAAATTAGATGAATTCTAAAACCAAGATATAATTGTAGACTTTTCAAATAAAAAGAATTAACTTTCAACTTAAGATGACTTTATAATAAAATAGTTGAAAAAATAATTATATTCCAACAAAATAGTAGAATTTTTAACCAAAAGAGATGAATTCTGGACCAAGAATATAAACAATTTTATTTTATGTTAGTGTTTTTTATCGGAAATTATGAATATTTTTATTAGAAAAAAAAAAGATTTCAAAGAATATTAAATTTTTTTAAACAAATTTAGGTTATGTTGACGTGTTCCACCAGATTTTGGTATTTTTAACAAAAACAAATAAATTTAAATCCAATCATTTTTGTTCAAAGTAAAAGAATTCACAAGCTTGAACAATTTCGGATTATGTTAGTGTTTTTCGTCGGAAATAGGCATTTTTTTATTAAAAAATCATTATTATTTAAAAGAAGATTCATCATTTTTTAACAATGTTAGGTTACATTGGCGTTTTAAATTTCAAATAAGTATTTTTAAACCAAAATCATTATAATTTGAACAAGATTTCGAATATATGAACAATTTTGGTTTATGCTGGTGTTTTTCATTAGAAAATTTGTATTTTTAATTTTTTTTAAATTAGATTTCAAAGAATATTCACAAATTTTCAACAATTTTAGGCTAGATTGGCGTTTTCCACCAGAAATCGGCACTTTTAGTACAAAAATCAATAGATTTCAAAAAAAGATAAAAATTTTTTTGTACAATTGTAGGCCAAAGTAGGGATTTTCAATATAGATTCCAAATTTGGGAACAATTTAAGGTTATGTTAACGGTTTTTTTTACATGAAATCGGTATTTTTAAAGAAAAATCATAAGAATTAAATCCAATGCTTTTTGTTTAAAATAATACAATTTTCAAGCTTAAAGAATTGTGGATTAAGTTATATTTAAATATTTAATTTTTCTTAGAAATTTACATTTTTATTCAAAAATCATTAGATGTCAAAGAAGATTTTTTTAAAAACAATTTTACGTTGCATTGACATTTTTAATCGAAATTTGGCATTTTTAAACAAAAATCATTATAACTTGAACAGGATTTAGAATCTTTTAACATTTTTGGATTATATTAGCGTTTTTCATCGGAAAAAATTGAATTTTAAACAATTAAAAATAGAAGAAAATTGTAAATTTAATTTGTATCTGTAAAGGTATTAAAAACAAGTATCAAAAATGTAATATTTACATAAATTTGCATGCGAATTTAATAAATAATAATTTCAATGCAAATTGCGTGAGAAAAAATATCGCGCATGTATGCAAAAAAATATGAATTTTTCAGCAAGAAGATTATTTTCCTACAAAAATTGTTGAATATTAAAGCCAAGCGGACTAATTATCTACAGAAAGGTTAAATTTTCAATCCAAAAATATGATTTTTTAACAAAAAACTTAATTTTCTACCAAAAAGTTAAATTTTCATAAAAATAGTTTATTTTTTGATCCAATAGTTAAATTTAAACAACAAAAATGAGTTTTTAGGAAACAAGTTCATTTTCAACAATAAAGTTAAATTTTCATAAAAATAATTCAATTTTCGGCCAAATAGTTCAATTGAAACCATAAATATGAGTTTTCAAGACAAAAGTTAAATTTCAACCGAATAAAATTTAATTTTTTAACAAATTGTTGATATTAAACCAAACTAGATTAATTTCAAACCAAAGAATTGAACTTTTAACCAAAAAGTATGAATTTTCAACCACGAATATTAGTTTTCAACCAAAAAAGACGACTTTTTAACAAAATACATGAATTTTCAACTATAAAAGATACATTTTCAATACAAAATATAAATTTTCAACAAAAAATCGAATAATTACATTTTCAGTTTAAAAAAATCAGTCTTAATAAATAAAAATAAACTAATTTTCAACAAAAAAGTTAAATTTTCAACCAAGGAGATAAATCTTCAACCAAAAAAATCAATTTTTCAACAATGAGATTAATGTTCTACCAAAAAATACGAATTTTCAATTAAAAAATTTAACTTTAAACCAAAGATGTGAATCTTGAAAAAATATGAATTTTTAACAAACTAGTTCAATCTTCAACTAAGTCGGTAAATTTTCAACCAAAAAGATGAATTTTTCAGCAAGAAGATTAATTTTCTACCAAAAAGTTAAATTTTCAGAAAAGTATTTTAATTTTTAACCAAATATTTAAATTAAAACCAAACCAAATTAATTTAGAAGCAAACAGTTCCATGTTTTACCAAAAAGGATGAATTTTCAACCAAGAAGATTAATTTTCGACGAATTTTATACTGGAAAAGATCAATTTTCAAATAAAAAATTTCAATTTTCAACCAAAAATGGAATAGTTACATTGTTAGTTAAAAAAAATTAATTCTCAACCAAAAAAACAAACAAAATGGTTGCATTTTCAACAAAATAATTACATTTTCAACATTTCAATGCATACAAACAATTTTTTAAGTCAATTTTTTCGAAAATAATATAATAATAATAATAACATTAGAACAATTTTTTTACGTTACGTTATCCTCTAAAATTGTTATTGTTTAACAAAAAAGGTTTTCTATTAGTTTAGATAATAGATACTATGAAATTAAAAAAAAAATTGTTTTAATATTAATTTTATATTTTAATTTAAAAATTGCGTGAGAAAAAAAATCGCGCGCGTGTACCTTTACGAAAAAGTATGATAGGAAAATCATTATAGGCCTATGATGATTTTCCTATCTTTTTTTTTTGCTATTATAGGAATAATTATAGGAAAATAATTACAAGAATGAATAACATAAAAATATTGAAATAATTAAAAATGTAGAAGTATAAATTAGTGATTTATTTTAAAATACTCACACAGTATTACATGAAAAATTGATAAAACATCTTTAAATATGTCAATTCTTTATGTACTTTTGTGTGAATATTTCTAAATAAATCATTAATTTATACTTTTTCTATTTTTTGCATTAATTATTTCAATATTTAATTATTACTCACATCTATAATTATTTTCCTATACTTTTTTCGATAATTTTTCCTATAATCGCGAAAATATTATATGAAATTCTATACAGAAAAATCATCATAGTCCTATAATGATTTTCCTATCATACTTTTTCGTAAGGATATGCTTTCTAGTTCTTTAAAAAGGTGACTGCCTGGCTTACTTTGCTCAATTTCTTGTTGCGAGGAACAGAGTTCTAAATTGCTATTGCTTTGAGTTCGAAGTCTCGGAGGTAACTCTGGTGCATTTCCTTGCTCATCTACATGATCATGCATGGATCTTGAACTCTTGCTCGCAGAATTAGCTCTCAGTCTATCGCCTTCAATATTCATCGACATGGAGCCATGAATCGGATCCGTCGAATCGTTCCCACCCGGACCTGCTGGAATCGTTCCCTGCTGTCCTGATCGCATGCAGTACTTGATGGTGGCAAGCCACGACCTCATATCATTCGAATCATGTGCCTCAATCACAAATTCCATTTTTTCCGTTTTCAGGACAAAGGTATTCTCGTGATCAGGCATTTCAAGAGCCGTTGTTTCCCTCGCTTCCACGATGTCAGAACAGAAGACTCCACTTCTTGGCTTCACTGCTTTTGGTGGAGAATAAAACTCGAGCATGTAGCCTCCAATCGCTTTTATCAAAGCCAATCGAGATTTTTCCCATTTCTGCGTCCCATCGATGTTTTCCCCCATCAGGGAATTCACAATTCCCTCTTTTCTGCATTCCACCACGATTTTTGAGAGTTTCGCCTTCGAATGTTTGTCTCTCCGCTGATCGTTATGGGATAATTCCACCTCATCGCTCTGTTGTTTGTGGAAAAGTCCTTTCCCCTTTTTGAGACCTTTAAATGAGAGTCTGCGAAAAAATGGCTTGTGTGCCGGTTTTGGAGAGACAGCATTTTCATCCTGCTCAGAGTAATCGCTAAATTCCTCGTGGGAATGGGCTCTGATTGGAGCTCTGTTGTTTTGATTGGTTGTATTATTCGTGCTCCCTTCGTTCACTGTCGGGGTTCGAGCCTCACATGTCGAAGCTGACCTGTAAAAATTCAATTTTAAATAATCAATTGGACAATTAACTGTGGAAAGAAAAAATATTTACATAAGAAAGATTACGATTTTTCACAAAAATAGGCTAATAATGGAGGAATAAATTCTTTCAAATAAAATCAATGTAAATACCATATTGAATTCAATATGAAACACTTTAAAAATCGAAGATTTCAAGTCGACATGTAATCAATTTTCAACCAACAAGATTAAGTTTTTTTACCAAAAAGACAAATGTTAACAAAATATATGAATTTTCTACAAGATAATTGAATTTCTAACTCATAAAGGATACACTTCTAGCCAAAAATGGAATAGTGAAATTTGTCGATAGAAAAAAAATTAATTTGTTACAAAAAAAAAAAAAAAAAAACTATATTTCAACAATTTTTAACAAGCTAATTCTACTCTCCGCCAAACAATTGAATTATCAACTAAAAAAAGATTAATTTTTAACCAAATAGATACATTTTCAACCAAAAAGATTAAATTTACAGCAGGAATATTAATATTCTACCATAAAAAAAAATTTGTCAACAAAATACATCAATTTTCAACAAAATTGTTGAATTTCAAAAAGTTATATTTTCATAAAAATAGTTTAATTTTTGACCAAATAATTAAATTGAAACCAAAAATATGAGTTTTTAGGAAAAATTTAATTTGAAACCATAAAGTTAAATTTTCATAAAAATAATTTAATTTTTGACCAAATAGTTCAATTGAAACCAAAAACGTGAGTTTTAAAGAAAAAATTAAATTTCGACCGAATATAGTTTAATTTTTTAAAACAAATTGTTGATCTTGAACCAAATTCGATTAATTTCAAACCAAACAGTTGAATTTTTAACCAAAAAGGATGAATTTTCAACCAAGAAGATCAATTTTCAACTAAAAGACGAATTTTTAACAAAATACATGATTACTCAACCTGAAAAGATGAAAAAAAAACTTATTTTCAACAACAGAAAGATAATTTTCAAGAAATAGTTACATTTTTAAACAGAGTGTTGAATTTGAATCTTAAATGATAAATCTTCAACTGGAATAGATTTTTAAAGCAAAAAGATAACTTTTCCACTAAAATGATGACTAAGAAAAATAATTGAATTTTTAACCAAGAAGATTAACTTCTACGAAAAAAACGTATTTTCAACTAAAAAATGTAATTTTTCAACAAAAAATTGAATAGTTAAATTTTCAGTTAAAACATTAATGTTCAGCCAAAGAGATGAATTTTAAACTAAAATGATGGAATATTCAACTGGAATAGTTAAATTTTCAGTTCAAAAAACTTATTTTCAACAAAAACACAACTAATTTTCAAAAAAAATAGTTACACTTTCAACCAAAGAGATGAATTTTCAACTAATATGATAAATCTTTAAAAAAATTGAATTTTCAGTAAAAGTGTTCAACTCAAAAGATGATTTTATAACTCAAAAGATTAATTTACTAAAAATGGAAAAGTTAAATTTTTCAGCAAGATGATTAATTGTCTACTAAAATTGTTGAATTTTAAAGCCAAAAGGACGAATTATCTACAAATCGGTTGAATTTTCATTTTGAAAATACGATTTTTTATCAAAAACACTTAATTTTCTACAAAAGTTAAATTTTCATAAAAATAGTTTAATTTTTTACCAACTAGTTAAATTAAAACCCGAAATATGAATTTTCAACAACAACAACATAATTTTTAACAGAACAGTTTCGTTTTTAACAAAAAAAGATGAATTTTCAACCCAGAAGATTAATTTTCGGCCAAAACAAACGAAATATCAACCAAGTAGTCAAATTTTAAACTAGGAAAGATCATTTTTCAATCAAAAATATCAATTTTTAACAAAAAATAGAATAGTTACATTTTTAGTTAAAAAAATTAATTCTCAACGAAAAAAAAAAAGTATTTTGAAGAAAATAGTTGCATTTTCAACAAAATAATAAAATTTTCAACCTAATACTAAAATTTTTAACCAAACGAAATGAATTACGAACCAAAAATATAATAATAGACTTTTTAACTAAAATTAGTTGATTTTTCTTGTTGGGTTCTATTAAATTAGTTCACGTTTAGGTGAAAAAAAAAACGAGAAAAAAAGGAGAACGCAACAAATAAGGCTATTTACCTTTGAGATTGTATAATTTAAATATGAAATTAATCGGTTTTAAACGTTTTCGACTTTAAAATGTCCAACTGTTAAGGCTTGCAATTGGAAAAAATTAAAACTTTGAATACGGATTCCCGCAATTAGAAATTGTTCAATTACAGAAGCGAATAATTAACATTTTTTCGAATTATAAAGCTGTAATGAGAAATTATATAATTTTTAATTCTCTCTGGGATCATAGCTCAAAAAGAGCTTAAAAAAGAGAAAATTATTTTTGAATGATTTCTATCATTCTATTTTTTTCTTAATTAATTAATAATTAATTCGTGATACTTATACGTATAATTAAATATTTCTGTCCAATATATGTTATGCCATCCTTACTATAATTAAAATTTTGAACGTAAATTGGAAACCACTGTTTAGTGCTCTTGATCTCAAATTAAAAACAGCTCAATAATAAATAAATAAATTTCCATTGAAATTCCTTGAAATAAACTTTAATTTATTCCCTAAAATTCTCCGAAAATTCGTCAAAACCCCTTAAAATTTTAAAATCCATTAAAAGAAGTAGAAATCATTTGGAATTCCTTGGATAAAAATTAAATTAAAATTAATCGTCAAATTTCTTTTTAAAAAAGGGTTTACATAAAATGCATGCGCATGTTCACGTTCCTGGATTTTTATTTTCTAATATTAAAATCATAAACTATTTAAAAATCTATAATATCAATTCAGAAACTGCTGAATTTAAAACGTCTAGAAATGGTTTAATATCACAAAATCAAAATGATTTAATTTCAAACGCTATTAGATTAAAAATATCTAATCACTGAAAAAATTATCTTCTTTACAATTTTTAAATGTACGAAGTAAAACTAAAATACTTAAATATGCACTTTAGAAAATTAAACCCTGAGGAAAAAACAATTTTCAATCAATTTTTTTTTTTTAATTTTTGAATACAAAAAACAAACATTTTTTGGTTTAGTTTTATTTGGGCCTCAAAGAAAAACTCTGGCTTCATTTCAGAAAAATTAGGAAAAATTAACATCTGCTAAAAACTGCGCAAAACCATTTTGTAAAATCAAAATCACTATTTATCGATAAAAAAATGACCACTTCCGAGCCAAAGTGTTGTTGAATTAATGCCAAAAAGTTTTATCAAAAAAAAAGTTATCAAGGTTCGAGGAAATGGATGTAGAATTTGAGAATTTCATAGTGACACTAATCTAAAATTAGCCCGGCCTTGACTGCGGATTGCGATAAAAAATACAAATTTTCCTTTACAAATCAAATAACATGGCGCTTCCAAAATATTAAGTTTCTGAATACGGGCAAATAAAATTTGACAGAAAAAAGCCTGTCAACTCCGAGAAAATAGACTGACAATTTTGAGATTAAAACTGCATTGGTTTTAAAAGTCGGCTTTGGATAGCGATTATCAAGGGTAAAAGGTCGAAAAAAATTATTACTGCCTTCAAATTGTAACTAAATTATAACTAACATTTTTAATGTATCAAAAAACGATATTAAAAAAATTCTTTTACCTTTAAAAGATGTTATATATGATGAATAATATATGTATTGAGAGAATATAATTTAAAGAAATTTAGATATTACATTAAAAACATTAAACCCAATTAAAAATTTTGAAAAATATCAATTTACCCTAACTTTCAGTCGGGAATGTATTATATTTTCTTAAGATTGCACTCAGAAAGATGTGTGAAATAATTATTGAATCTAGACTTGCAAACAAGAAACTGGTATTGACAAGGTTTACTAGATATTTATATTCATGCTTCTAAAGAATTGATAAAGAACTGTAGTAACTGATTATGGAGTCAAAATTAAATATTCACTGTTTGTAAAACAATGTATACGTATATTATTCCAAGATAACATATTAAGATGATTAAACTGAACTTAAAACTGCAAAAAAAAATTATTTCCTGACTTCTCATTTGAATTTTTAACCCGAAAATATGAATATTCAACCAAAAATATAATCTTTTACTAAGCAGCTGAATTTTCTACCAAAGTACTACTTTTAACCAAGTAGTTTATATTTAAACATAAAACAATTTTAATTTAAAATTTAAAAAAAAGAGTAAAACAACCAAAAAAAACGAATTTTCAACAAAATAGTGAAATCCTCAAACAAAACAGGTTAAATTTCAACCAAAAGGTTGCATTTTTGACAAAAATGGATGAATTTTTACACAAGATATGAATTCGGAACCAAAAAGACAATAGTATACTTTTCAAATAAAAAAATTAACCTTCAAACAAAAAAGATGACTCTTCTACCAAAGGATAAATTTTTGATCTAAAAGGACAAATTTTCTATCCAAAAAGACGAAATTTCAACAAAACAGTTGAATTTTTTATTAAAAAAGATGAATTTTGGACCAAATAATTGAATTTTCAACCAAATATTAGAATTTTTAAACAAAAGAAACGAATTTTCAATCCAAAAGGACGAATTTTCTGGCCAAAAAGACGATTTTTTAACAAAACAGTGGAACTTTTTACCAAAAAGATGACTTTTCAACAAAATTATTAAATTAATGACCAAGATATTAATTTTTAATAAAAAATATAATAATAGGACTTTACAATTAAAAATACTTAGCTTAGAACCAAAAGAGATGACTTTTCATTCCCAAAGGACGAATTTTCTATAGAAAAATATGACTTTTATACCAAATGACAATTTTCAATCCAAAAGGATTAAATTTTTATTAAAAAAGACTAATGTTCCACAAAAATGTTGCACTTTCGACAAAAAAAAAAGACTTTTTAACAAAATTGCTGAATTTTCAACAAAATATTTAAATATTCAACTAAAAGAGATGAATTCTGAAACAAAAATATAATAGTAGACTTTTCAATTGAACGGAATGTCATTATTTCAATCAAAAGATGAATTTTCAATCCAAAAAGACGAATTATCTATCCAAAAAACGAATGTTCAACAAAACAGTTAAATATTTAACCAAACAGTTGAATGCCCAATCTAAAAGGACGAATTTTATATCCAAAAAGACGAATGTTCAACAAAACAGTTGAATTTTCAACAAAATAATTTGATTTTCAATCAAATAGTAAAATTTTTAACCAAACGAGATGAATTCTGAAGCTGAAATATAATAGTAGACTTTTCAATTTAAAAAACGTCATTACTTTCAACAAAAATAATGACTTCTACCAAAAGATGAATTTTCAATCAAAAAATAGAAATTTTCTGCACAAAAAGATGAATTTTCAAAAAACAGTTAAATTTTCAACAAAACGGTTAAATTATCAACAAAATAATTAAATTTTAAACCAAATAGTAGAACTTTCAACCAAACGAGATTAATTCTGAACCAAAAATATAATGGTAGACTTTTCAATCAAAAAGAATTAACTTTTACCTAAAATTAGTTGTATTTTCTTACTGGATTCTATTAATGCGAAAAAACTACAAAAAGGAGAATTATCAAGATTGTAAATTACAATTAAAAAGCCGAATTTGCAACAAAGTAGTTGAATTTCACACAAAATAATCAAGTTTTCAACGACAAATATAATAGTCGACATTTAAACCGAAAAAAGATTTTAATTTTGAATGAAAAAAAGTTGAATATAACCAAAAAAGACGAATTTTCAACAAAATAGTTGAATGCTCATCCAAAACAGATTAATTTTCAAACAAACAGTTACATTTCTAAACAAAAAAAAATGAATTTTCAAACCAAAAAGACAAATTTGCAACTACAAAAGATTATTCGGTCAAGGAAGAAAAAAAAACCGAATTGTGGAACTTTCAAGCCAAAAAGGCGAATTTGTTACAAAAATGTTCCATTTTCATTTTAAAAAAATTAAACTTTAACAAAGTAATTAAATTTTCAACTAAAACTGATGAATTATGATCCAAAAATATAATAGTAGATGTTTCAATTAAAAAGAATTAACTTTCAAACAACAAAGATGACTTTTCTGTCAAAAAAGATGACTTTTCTACCAAAGGATGAGTTTTCAATCTAAAAATACAAATTTTCTGTACAAAAAGACGAATGTTCAACAAAACAGTTGAATTATCAACAAAATAATTAAATTTCCAATGACAAATATAACACTCGATCTTTAAACCAAAACAGATTTTAATTTTGAAAAAAAAAAAGTTGAATATAACCAAAAATGACGAATTTTCAACCAAATAGTTACATTTTTAACCAAAAGAAATGAATTTTCAACCCAAAAAAGACAAAAATTTCAACTAAAAAAAATTATTCAATCAGGAAAGAAAAAACATTTCCAGCAAATTGTGAAATTTTTAAGCTAAAAAGGCGAATTAGTTACAAAAATGTTCATTTTTCATTTTTTAAAGTTAAATCGTAACCAAAAAGTTGAATTTTAACAAAATAATTAAACTTTCGACTAAAAGAGATGTATTATGAACCAAAAATATAATAGTATACGTTTCAATTAAAAAGAATTAACTTTCAAACAACAAAGATGACTTTTATGTCATTGTGCAATTTTTAAGCTAAAAAGGCAAATTTGTTACAAAAATGTCCAATCTTAATTTTTTGAAGTTAAATTTTCGGCTAAAAATACGAATTTTCAACCAAGAAGATTAATTTTCTACCAATAAGACGAATTTTCAACAAACACATGAATTTTGAACCAAAAAGATGAATCGTCAACAATAAAAATAATTAATTTTGAACAAAGTAATTCAACTTTTAACCAAGTAGTTTATATTTAAACATAATTTTAATTTCAAATATAACAAAAAGAGTTAAATTCAACCGAAAAAAACGAATCATCAACCAAAACAGATTCACTTTCAACCAAACCGTTGCATTTTTAAACAAGATATGAATTCTGAACCAAAAAGATAATAGTAGACTTTTCAATTTATAAAAAAAAAAATAGACTTTACAATTAAAAATACTTAGCTTTGAACCAAAAGAGATGACTTTTCATTCCAAAAGGACGAATTTTCTATCGAGAAAAAGATGACTTTTCTACCAAATGATAATTTTCAATTTAAAAGGATTAAATTTTTATTAAAAAAGACTAATGTTCCACAAAAATGTTGCACTTTCGACAAAAAAAAAAGAAGACTTTTTAAGAAAATTGCTGAATTTTCAACAAAATATTTAAATATTCAACTAAAAGAGATGAATTCTGAAACAAAACTATAATAGTAGATTTTTTAATTGAACGGAATGTCATTATTTCAATCAAAAGATGAATTTTCAATTCAAAAAGACGAATGTTCAACAAAACAGTTGAATTTTCAACAAAATAATTAGATTTTCAAGTAAATAGTACAATTTTTAACCAAACGAGATGATTTCTGAACCAGAAATATAATAGTAGACCCTTCAATTAAGAATAATTAACTTTGAACCAAAAAATATGACTTTTCTATAAAAAAAAAACAACAAATTTTCTATTGAAAAAGATGACTTTTCTACCAAAAGAGGAATTTTCAATCCAAAAAGACGAATTTTCTATCCAAAAAACGAATGTTCAACAAAAATATTGAATTTTTAACAAAATATTTAGTCGTAATCAAATAGTAGAATTTTTAATTAAACGAGATGAATTCTGAACCAAAAATATAATAGTAGACTTTTCAATTAAAAAGAACGTCATTACTTTCAAGAAAAAAGATGACTTTTCTACCGAAAGATGAATTTTCAATACAAAAGACAAATATTTTATCAAAAAAAAAAAAAACGAATATTTAACAACACAGTTGAATTTTCAACAAAATAATTAGATTTTTAATTAAATAGTAGAATTTTTGATCAATCGAGATGAATTCTGAACCAAAAATATAATAGTAGACTTTTCAATCCAAAAGAACGAATTTTTTATCGAAAAAGATGAGGTTTCTACCAACAGATGAATTTTCAATCCAATAAGACGAATTGTCTATCCAAAAGGATGAATTTTAAACAAAATAATTAGATTTTTAATCAAATCGTAAAATTTTTAATTGAACGAGATGAATTTTGAACCAAAAATGTAATAGTAGACTTTTCAATTAAAAAGAACGTCATTACTTTCAACAAAAAAGATGACTTTTCTACCGAAAGATGAATTTTCAATACAAAAGAAAACTTTTTTATTTAAAAAAAAAACGAATATTTAACAACACAGTTGAATTTTCAACGAAATAATTAGATTTTTAATCAAATAGTAGAATTTTTAATTAAACGAGATGAATTCTGAACTAAAAATATAATAGTAGACTTTTCAATGGAAAAGAATTATCTTCAATGAAGAAAAGATTTGTCTGCCATAAAAGATGACGTTTCTACCAAAAGATGAATTTATAATTCAAAAATACAAATTTTCTACACAAAAAGATGAATGTTCAACAAAACGGTTAAATTTTCAATAAAATAATAAAATTTTGAACCAAATAGTAGAACTTTGAACCAAACGAGATGAATTACGAACCAAAAATAGCGGAAGAGGGGAATAGGGTAAATAGTGTCAATTCAACCATATTTAATTTTCAGATCAACTATTTTCAAGTTTGAAAATTAAAAGCAGAATGAGACATAAATAATATAAAAACAATTGAAAAAACTCGCCTGGCACTACGTCGCAAGTACTCAGTCTCGAAGTGCTCGCAGAAGGTCTCGACAAACTTCCTGAGAAAATCCCGATGGGAGAGGGTGGTCCTGGCACTCTCGGGGAGGTTGAGACTGACGTATGTACAGAAAGCTTTGGCAAAGTCAGAGGCTGAGGCGCGGGCGTGTCCGACACAAAATTCAACCCAATCGTCCGCACCCTCGGGCGACGCGGCACCCGCCGCCGTCGCGTTGTAAACACTCATGCTTCCCACGAGCCGACACGAAATTCCGCACTTTTTGCTCCCTGCTGCTCTTCCAATCAAAGAGCCACATCCACAGCCACGCACCAGCACATCTTCACTTCACTTCACTTCACTTAACGCACTATCATTGCGACCTACGCATTTTCCCAGACCCAGCTTCTCATTCAACAAGCTGGCGTAATCGACAAAGCAACGCCCGCTAATCGGCGTTCACTTCAATCCAAATGCACCTGTTTACGGGGATCAATCACTGCGAGGGGGACCTAAACTACTCGTGTGATAACCTTCCATCCTCGTTCAGAGAAGAAGCGCTCACATAACACTTCGCTTCCGCCGACGTACACTCCACTTGTATTATCACTATTATTTCGAATGTATTCAATAATGCTTCTAGATTGCAAGCACGACGGTATACTTTGTCTGTACTTCCGGAGTACTTTGGTACTTTTCCATTCAAGTACTTTCCGGTACTGAATGCTGCAGGGTCATAGGGTACATTTTTATGCTTCCGCACGGCACGCACGCACTTTGTCGTTGTTTTGCTCAGCCTCAGTTTTGAGTACTGACTTTGAGGTTAGGAAACAAGAGATGGCAACACCGCTCAATTCCAGTCTGCCATAGTGCAGGCGAAGCTAGAGCGGAAACTCAAGCGATCATTTCAAAAATTGATTTGACTACCAACTGTCGGGTGGCGCTAGTCAAACTGCCGCGAAAACTCAAATTAGACTGAAAAATTGAGGCTTTTATGCAAATCATTGAGAAAATTGTTTAGTTTGTTCAAGAAACAAAGTTGAACTGTCGGTTATGTGGTTTGAACAAAGTTTTTATCTTTTTAGTACTGGTCAATTAAATTAATTAAAACTATTTGATTGTAGTATGAGCATATCTTTAATTGAATCGTAACCAAAAAGTTAAATTTTAACAAAATAATTAAATTTTCGACTAAAAGAGATGAATCATGAACCAAAAATATAATAGTAGACGTTTCAATTAAAAATAATTATCTTTAAAACAAAAAAGACGACTTCTCAATCCAAAAATATAAATTTTTTATACAATAAGACGACTGTTCAGTAAAAAAGTTGAATTTTCAACAAAATAATTTAATTTTCAATGACAAATTTTTCGATATTTAAACCAAAAAGATTTTAATTTTGAATAAAAAAAGTTAAATATAACCAAAAATGACGAATTTTCAACCAAATAGTTACATTTTTAACCAAAAGAAATGAATTTTCTAACAAAACTAAAAAACAAATTTTCAACTACAAAAGAATATTCAGTCAAGAAAGAAAAAATATTTCAAGCAAATTGTGAAATTTTTAAGCTAAAAAGGCGAATTTGTTACAAAAATGTTCAATGTTCAATTTTCATTTTTTAAAGTTAAATCGTAACCAAAAAGTTGAATTTCAACAAAATAATTCAATTTTCGACTAAAACAGATTAATTATGAACAAAAAATATAATAGTAGATGTTTCAATTGAAAAGAATTTTCTTTCAAACAAAAAGGATTAATATTAATTGATGTTTTTTTTTTTGACCAGTGAATTATTTAAGTAATATGATGTTAATGTTTTTTTTTTTCTACATGGTCGATAATCAATATTTTTGTGAATATTGATTATTAATTTTTAGAGTTGTGAAAAAAATCTCTCTAGCTCCGCTGGGTTTCGAACCCCAAGATCTTTCACACTTCCGGTCTGATGTTCTAACCAATTAAGCTACGGAGAGACGAGACTTTAAAAATTAATAATCAATATTCACAAAAATATTGATTATCGACCATGTAGAGAAAAAAAATTAACATCATATTATTTGAATAATTCACTGGTAAAAAAAAAATAACATCAATTAATAAAATCAACCTCATATTTGAAATCTTACAAGTACATTGAATGACGTCGACATTCAACTTGTAGAACTTGTGAAGAAAATTTTCTCGTCTCTCCGTAGCTTAATTGGTTAGAGCATCAGACCGGAAATCTGAAAGATCTGGCGTTCGAATACCAGCAGAGCTAGAAAGATTTTTTCACAACTTTAAACATTAATAATCAATATTCACAAAAATATTGATTATCGACCATGTAGACCAAAAACATTAACATCATATTATTTCAAAAGGACTAATTTTCTGCCAAACAAGATGAATTTTCAATAAAAAAATACAAATGTTCTATACAAAAAGCCAAATGTTCAACAAAAAAACATAATCTTTTACGCTTTTACTGAGCAGCTGAATTTTCTGCGCCATAGTGCAGGCAAATCTAGAGAGGAAACTGAAGCCTTATTTCGAAATAGATTTGGCTATCAACCGCCAGGTGGCGCTAGCTACGCTAGGCAAACTGTAGCGAAAATTCAAATTATACGACTGAAAAATTGCTGTTTTCATGTAAAAATTATTAATAAAGTTGTTTAGTTTGTTCAGAAAACAAAGATAAACTGTCGGTTATGTGGTTTGAACAAAAATTTAATATTTTGAGTACTGGTCAGTTTTCCTTGGGGAGCGTTCATATATTACGTTTACGCTATTTTTGAGTGATTTTTCACTCACCCTCCCCCTTGTGAATCAAAACTATTCGATAATAGTATGAGAATACTTTTAATTGAATTCTTTAGAAATCTTTTTTTTTCTGAGAACATTGACATTCGTGTATTTTGATGAAAATTTGTCTTGTTTAGGAAGAAAATTAATCTTCTTGTTTGAAATTTCATTTTTTTTTTAATTCAACTACTTACTTGAAAGCTGAACTACTTTTTTAACAAATCATTTTTCTGGTTGAAGATTCAAGATTTTAGTTGTCTTTTTTTTAATGAATTTTGTTTAATTAAAGCTTAACTATTCTATTTTTGGTTAAGAATGTATCTTTTTTAATTGGAACTTCATGTATTATTTGGAAAATTCGTCTTTTTTGGTAGAAAATTAATCTTTTCGGTGAAAAATTCATATTTTTTATTGAAATTTCAGCTATTTGGGTAAAAATTCCTTTTTTCAAAGATTCGCCTCTTCGGTTGAAAATTAATTTCTTTTGTTGAAAATTTAACTGTTTTGCTGAATTTTTTTGAAATAATTTTTTTTAACTGTAAATTTAACTATTCCATTTCTGGTTGTAAATTGATTTTTTTTTCAATTTGAAAATTCATCCTTTTGGCTTGAAAAATTGCCTCTTTTGTTGTAAAGTTAAAATATTTAGTTGAAAATTAACACTTTTGATAAAAAATCATTTTTTTGGTATATGATTTTGAACTGTGAAGTTTGGTTTCATAAATCTTAAGTGTCCTGAATTGGACGATTCTTAAAAATGTGGAAAAGTTTTATTTTATTTTTTAAATAGCAAACTCAGTAAGACATTAATATTTAATTATTTAAGATAAGAGTATTGTAGCAATATTGCGCAACAAACTACTGATAGGAAGTAATATTACGAGCAGGAAAAGATAAGTGATAAAAGAGTATTCGTTCTAACCCTAAATGTTTATCATTTTTTTAAATATTATTTTGCTTTTCGTAATATTAAAAGCATAACAATTTTAAAATCCATATTATCAGATTTTCAAATATTCAGTGTTTCAAACATTTTTGAAAGAATTTAAATTCGGACAAGAGAAATTTTTTAACATTTTTGGTTTTATAATATTTTTTTTCTGAATTGAAAAAGGTTTATTTTTTATTTTTAACATTGTTAGTTTGTTTTATAATGTGAAATTTTATATTTTTAGGATTTGACTCAGGATGAAAAGGGGGAATTCTTTAGTTAAATTTCTTTTTATTCTTTGAATTTGAAATATTTAATTTCTATATTTTTCATGTTTAAAATTGTGCAGTTTATAATATTTAATTTTAAAACAGTTTTATTTCCGAGGCTTCTTTAAATTTTATCAGTTTTTAAATTTAACTGGAAATGAGGAAATTTTGATATTTAAGTTCTTTCTAAATTGGAAGAGAATATTTCTGTTTTCAGTTTATTTCTGATTTTGGATTTTTAAGTTTTTTATTGAGATCGAAGAAAGGAAATTTTGGGTTATAATTTTGTTCTGAATGGGAAGAGGGAATGTTTTTATTTTTAACATTTTAGTTGATATTTTTATGCACTTTAAGGGGGAAAACTTTTCTCATTTTCAAATTTTTTTGGGATAAAAAGGGAAGAATTTTTTATTTTCAATTTTTTTCTGAATTGGAGAAGGGACTTTTTTTATTTTAATCATTTGGATTAATATTTTTATTGAGTTGAAGGGGTTCAAATTCATTATTTTAGATGTTTTTCTTCAGATTGAAGGTAGGAATTTTTTATTATGCATTTTTTTTCTGAATGGGAAGGGAGACATTTTTTTATTTCTAACTTTTTCATTGTGTTTTCTAATTTCTAGCATTTTTGTGAATATTTACATTGACCTGAAGAGAGAAAAATTCTGTAATTTTCCCATTTCTCTCAAAATAAAGAGGGAGATTTTTTCAATTTTTGGAAGAAAGGAAATTTTGGTTTATAAATTTATTTTCTTAATTGAATGAGGGGATTTTTTTTAAATTTCTGACATTTTGATTCATATTTTAATTAAGTCGAAGGAGAAAAAATTCTAAAATCTTCACACTTTTTTAAGATAGAAAGGGTGGAATTTTTTAATTTTATATTTGTAACATTTTTATTCGAGGAATTTTTATTTATATTTTTTTCTTTAGAATTGGAGAAGCGACTTTTTTATTTTTAACATTTTGGGTAATATTTTCATTGAATTGAAGTAACAAGTAACAAGATTCTTCTATTTTTACCTCATCTTCTCGCTTTTGCTTCTCCAGTAATTTTTTAGTACCCTTCCTGAGTGCATCTGGAATTGCATTCTCTCTACTTTTATCTCCCACCCACCCTATGTCTTGCTCCTCCCCAAAATCTGCCAAAGATTGTTTCAGATTAGTGCCCCAGGTCGTGGGATTTTTGTTTTTAACTGCTCTCAATTCTTCCTTGGGGCAGATTTTGAGGAGTCTATCGTCTTCCATATTAAGGATTTCTACCAGATAGTTACCTGCCCTTATTTTTGCTTCTATCTCAAGACTG